>JABFAK010000361.1:0-96576 GCA_013266265.1 Fusarium sp. NRRL 66182
ATATATACATATATATACATCGCGAATCTCCAAATCGGATCTACCAAGCGCTAACGTTCTCGTCTGGATCTTATCTTCTCAACAGCACTCAGACCCAATGCCACTGGACGGGTATGAAGCTCCAGTCTTGGGCAATTTGCTCTTTGGCACCCATTGCTGGAGTATTCGGTGCCAACCGGCCTGATCTTCTCAAGGGGCTGCCAGATTGTGCTGTAGGTTTTTCTGTTATAATATGCTCCGAGCGCTATACTAATCATTATCAGTCACCATGTCTTGAGCCGTATAGCAGATTTACCTCCAGCGACGTCTGTAACGGCAGAGACCTTCACAACGAACTCGACGGTTGCTTCGCACACGAATGTAACGACTTTGAAAGATTCGGTATGCAAGATGGGAACGATGGAATTGGGCTTCACTAACATATTTTAGAAATCGCAAAGATCCAGGCCAATGCGTGTAATCTCAAGGATGATCCGTATAGCCACTACATCCTGCTGGTCGCAGAAATCCCAGCATGGATTTCTCCCTGGTACCGACTGTACTGGAGCTGGACCGCCTACGAAAGTCTTTCTCCAGATGACTATGTGATGGTGGTTTGTGGAGTAAGTAAAAGTCGCGATGTGCTTGACGACCCGATTCTAACAAGACTTGAGCTATTATATACAGTCTTTGCCACGCTGGTTCATCTTGGTAAGTAGCGCATGACCAATTCTAAGTATCTACACTTACAAAGTTGATGATCAGCCTACTCCGTAACGCCAAATACAATCGCTTGGAATGCTATGCCTCAAGACATCACTGACGGACTCAAGGTGGGTCAGGAAATGGCTAGTTTCATGGACGGCACACTGATATTATACAATCTAGTTCGTGTTTATGGCCGACATCTTCGAGCTTGTCTCCCTGTGCCTTTCAAGAACCTCCATACTCCTTGTATGCCTTCGTGCCTCTCTCGCCCGCCGACACAGAATAATTACAATCGCAGTTATTGCGTTTACTGTTTTGTCCTCGCTTGTTCTCGCCCTATTGAGAGTGTTTGGATGCTCGCCGGTCGCACTCGCATGGGAAGGGTGGACCGAGGATGAAAGACATGGAGGATGCTTGTCTAAAGATGCGCTCTCATATGTTGCGTCTGCTATCGACATAACCTTGAATGCCATACTCGTAGCAATGCTACTGAGACTGGTTCCCGGCCGATCCGAGTACGGGACGATTTTTTGGCTCAAAGCAATTGTTGCTTTCGCCCTGGGACTCTTTGCACTGGGGATATCTTGCTTTCGTGTGCAGATTCTGGTTGACCTACTCACCACGCAACAACCAGTGTGGGACTACCACAATCGCATCACTTGGATGGATGTCGAAGTTTCCGTTTTGGTCATATGGGCTTGCATGCCTATATGGCAATCTCTTGAAGACTGCGAGCCAGCTGTCGAGATAGAAGGGCAAATTCAAGCTACACCAGAAATTGCAGAGCCCAGGACTTCTGAAGCCTGGAGAGCTAGGCTAAATACACCCATGACAAGTTTACGCCGGATGAGATCGGAAAAGATTCCTGCAGACGAGCGCAGCAAGAAGAACGTCGACAGCAACCTGCTCCTGGGAGACAAGATGTACGGGAATGTTAGGACGGAAATACAGGGAGGCCAGAGATTCTCCATGATTTCCCAGTTGACAGGCATGATTGGCATTCGAGTCAAGACGAGGACAGTAAGACGTGTGGATGATAATGGATGGGATGCTGAGAAGGGATCTGCCCGGGAGAATATAGAGGCTACTAATAACTGATGAAGAAAGAAACTATTGTAACTATTGGGTGCAAGATACCTTTGACCAATGCTTGAGAGGGCTTTGACGATACTACATAATTATTTCTATGCCATTGCCTCAGCCACTGTTCTAACAGATTATTTTCCAGCCTTTTTTTCTCTCTCCCCTTTGCTTGTCCGTTGCCCCTGAATAGCGCCGTGATTCGGAGGGCCGGGGTTAAGAGGTGTGTCCGCGTACGGGATCCACTTTCAACTTCACTCACAGAAATCGCACTCTCTATCTTTTGCCTACCACCAGACACTCTGCAGAATTGCACCTGGAACACCGCAAAGCCTAGTCGCCTGCACCAAACTGTACTTTCAGTCCCTTCAAAATGGCCTCCCCTGATGATGCCCGCAAGAATCGCATCTTGTCACATATGAATAAGGATCACACGCGGGAGATTTCCTACTACCTCCGCCACTACGCCCACCTCTCCGCCTCTGCCGCTTCCTCCCCAGTCCTCCAAGATGTCGACCTCAGTGGTATGAGCATCAAGTCCCAAGATGGACGAGATCACTTTGTCCCATTTACGCCTCCTCTCACCAGCTGGGCTGAGATAAAAGACCGCATCATCCAAATGGCCCACGAAGCCCGTGAGGCGCTTGGGCTCAGCGACGTCATCATCACGGCTTACGTGCCTCCGGAGGGATTCGGCGTCATTGTCACTGGATCTGTGCTCTTTTACTTTTTCTGCGCTGCTTCGCTGCCGTGGGTACAGCCTGGTACACACATCTGGAAGCTGCTAGACTCAAACTTCCCTGGAGGAGCGCCTCTCTTCCATTGGCTGGTCAATACCATCTTCTGGCCCGTCATTGGCATCCATGTTGTCGAGTGTTACTTTTTCGACAAGAAGCTGCAGAGACATGGTGTAGAGAGGCTGTCTGGGCAGTGGTGGTTGTGGCTCAGCAACTGCTTCTTCGAGGGGTACCCTGCCTTCCAGCGCGTGGATGGCATTGTGGCTCGGAAGCAGAATAAGAATGGCAAGAAGAACTGACATCGTACTACAATCTGCCTGGAAAGAGTTCAGCATGAGAAGGGATTGTCTGTATGATAGTTCATGGTCCGCGTCGGCCTATCAGAAGGGGTTCGACATAGTGCAGCACTTCAGGGCCCAGAAAACTCATCCAATACGGCCTGCACGTATATATACCCAGCCGTGATGCACTATGGGGGTTCATGGAAAACCGCCAACCTTGGTGACAGGGGCAACAAGGAAGACGATTGGCGCCCTTGTTGATTCCCTCGGAGTAGCAGAGGATGTCTCTGAAATAAATCAATAGAGTCTGAAATTTATTTTACACATCACTTTCTCCATAATCTATGGTTTTACTCAAGCTTGAACTGCTGAGAATGAGATCAAGAGTGGTTTACAATACTTCAAGTGTCAACTGTTAATCAGCATCGACTCAGGCCATGTTGCACATATTTCTCGGGCTGCATGTCTCCGCCCACGGTCGCATTTCAGCATGGAGGACGCGTTTCGGCCAACCAGTCGGCTTGCGCTGGTGAGACTTTTTGCGAACCAATATGCTGCCGCCTCGTCTGCAGCTGCAAGGTGACGAGCGCTGGAGAACCCTAAACAGGCATGGGTTTGTTTACATTTTTGACGCCAAGAAGAGGTTCTGGATTCGATGGATCGGTTGAATGGTTGACATAAGGAGTCATGAATGACATCGTCAGATAGATCCTTGATCTTGTACGGATAACGCTCATGAAGACGATGTTGAGTATAGAATATGTGAAGAACTTTTTTAGACTCGAGTAGCCTACAGCCCTGCTATATAGGTAGGTAATTGCACGTTGTTATTCTCGTAGGTACCCAAACCTTCAGAGAAATATGTACTGTAACCCAGTCGTTTCTTTCATGGTAAGGACCTGCAAAACATGCATTACCTACATCGCCTGCTTACGTGCATAACCTGCTGCCCACGCGTGTTTACCATGTCGCTCTATTTGTCCAGTCATGAGGCTTTATATGGACGCCAGCTTAGCACACCTGATTCAGTCCTATCGCTATGCGACCACTCTCGAGGTAGTTGCGTCCGTCATTGCGAAGTTCGCAATTGCGATTTACTTGAGGCAACCCCATCCAGATGAGGCTCTTTCCTCAATATTTAAGGCCCCATTCTTTCAAACCTCCCCCGTCACATTCTAACAGACGATATCTTGTCCTCCAGCTTCCATCTTCCTCTGATTCTCCCTTTATCAGTCCATACTTCCTCCTCAAGTCTCATACTCATCAGCCGCATCGGACCCAATCATGCACCCAGAAAGACCAGTCAGCTTTTAAGAATGCCCTCAGTGGTAGACAAAGCAAGCCAGTTTTCCTCCAACCGACGCCAAAACGTCCTCTCTCCCATACTTGGAGAGTTTCCAGGAAAGAAACGTCTAGCAAAGCTCTACCACCGATTCAATCTTGTTCCGTTGCCTCTAAGCCGTCGCCTGGTTTACCAGCGATCGGACATGCCTCGGGGTTCAGAAGAAAAGGTCTTTATCACCAGAAACAAGAGGTCTTCCGCATCACCTGAACCCACATCGCGTCAGCACTTACGACAGGTAAAGGTGTTATCATAACCCCCAAGGAGACTTCATGCTGACGAGGTACCTAGAGGTCCTCAAGCGGCGGATCACATACATCTCGGGTCAAGGACCAGGAGAACGGTCAGGGCCGTTGGGGTTCTCCTGCCTCCCAGTAAGTTTTCCTTTCCTTTCATACTCTTGGTGAACATACTGCAAGATACTAATCAAGATACCAGAAGCGGCCAAGCCAATACCTCCGCTGTGAGGCACCGCTCCGAGGCCGTAAACAAGTGCGCAAAGCTCCTCAACGTGCCTTTGCCATCTGGCGGTGAAAGGCAAGCCGCCGATCTCAATCACCCCGACGTTGAGCCTACGAACCCGTCGGCGGCCTACTTGGAATACTGCATTAATAAGGAGCTGATCCGACGCAGGCAGGTCATCGTTGAAAAATTGATGGCTGCAATCACGGAATGTTTTGAACGAAGACTGGAAGCACTCGAGGAAGGGTGTGATGCTGAGGGATCGCAACACTCTGGTGCTTTTCAGGCGGGGGACCAAACCTCTAGTTCAACTGGTCAAAAGAGGTCGAGTGACCATCATAGTCGGGATGAGGACGCGCACGGGGAAGACGATGGCGATAGTTTCAACAGGAAAAGAGATAGTAAGAGGACGAAAACAACAAAAGACGATACTCGTCCTCGTTTTGCATGCCCATACTTTCAACGCGACCCCAAGACATTTGGCACGAGAAGAACATGTTGCGGCCCTGGGTGGTTTGATATTTCTCGAGTAAAGTAAGTTGGCCTGTCCGCTATCCACCCAACGTGTACAGTTTTGACCATCGTAGGGAACACCTCGAGCGAAAGCACAGTCTTCCTCCATATCAGTGCCATAGATGCTTGTATCGGTTCAAGAAGGAAGAGGATCTGAAGAAGCACCAGCGAGAAAACACACCTTGCCCTGTGAAGGAACCATACAGCATCCAGCGAAATCTCTTGGATGGATATGACGAAGAACAGGCAAAGAAGTTGAAGCCAAGATCAAAGAAGAACCCAGTCGAAAAGTGGAAAGTATGGTACTGCATTTTGTTTGAAGTCAGTCCAGACTCTCCTGACATTCCTTCCCCGTGTGAGTGATGAAAGCTGACTACTTTCTTATCCCCCCTATCCATGTTGATAGTATGAGCTAACGCATACCAAGATCACGATCCATCCATCTCCGGTACTGGGAACTCTTCTATAAAAATAGAGAAGGTTCAGGAGTGGCGAGATTACTGGACCAAGGCGAAACCTGTAATTCATCGCCACGTTACCATGGCGGTAGCGAAGGCATTGGACGATTTTGAGCCACAGGTGAAATCTAACATTCTGGATCGCCTACAGGATCTGCCACGCATGATCGCGGAACGAATCCCTTTCTCAGGTCTGAGTTCAGAGGAAACGTCTACAGCAGCTGATGAACTTGGCTTTTTGTCATGCCTCGACTCTTTCGGTCCAGACGACTACGGAGAGGACTCTTTCGACTTTGAAGGCCTAGATAACCCGGCTATTTTCAATAGCTCAGACACATGGGCCATGGCTGAACCTTCGGACTCTTCAGATGCGGATCCAGCTGTAGATAGCTCGGCCACTTCCGTTGAAGACGACACGACATACCAGCATTTTGATTACAAGTCAGTGCTGTTGCCGGCCAGCATCGACTTTGGACCTCTCGATAGTAGGTGCTGCTTGCCCTAGAGATTTTATTTTGGTAATTTACCTTGTTATATTTCTTGGTGGGTTTGCTGTGATACTGCCCGTTCCCTTCTTATGCAGCATCGCTTTGTCTCATGTTTCTCCCAATCCTCTTATCATGGCTGTTTTAAAACCCCGCTGTTCTTGCTTCGTTATATTGCTGGTTGATCAACAAGGGTCTCGACAGAGTAAGAAACTAATGAACTGCGCTGAAACTTGACACGAACACTTGATTTATGCCTCACAATACCTTGTCTGGTTTGAGTGTAAATTGTTTTTGGTTAATTAAGAAACGGGCTATAGTGGGCTGATACTGGCACTGGGTGTCACTCGCTTGGAAAGTATCTCATTTGTTAAAGTTACATGGAAATCAGTAATACAGTTGTTTGCTTGTTTCTCTTTGTAGGTATGTGAATTTCATAGGCTGCTGAGATGGCTTGGTAGAACCACCTCTACCTAAGGTAGTTGATATAGTGTTTTCATCGGATTTTTTTATCTACATATCATACCTATTTAGATAGATAGGTAGGATTGAGTATGCAGGCTGTCGCGGTCGGCCTCCCGCATCTTAACGCGGGGAACGACCAACCAAACGAGCCAACAAACAACTGACATGTTTATTTCTTCTTCCCTCTACATACTTTTTCTTGCCTCTACCACGCCCTGGTAGACTCCCAACCGCATCTTCCAACACTTTGGGCCCTTGACAAGATGATTCATCCTACTGTTTTGTATATGGTGGTCAGTTCGCTACCAGCCACTTTGTATACCTTCTTCATCAGCGACTAACACATCACGCAGGTCAGCTTTGTACTGTTGATCTTAGCAATGTAAGAGCACCCTTCTACTTGGAACCGCAAACTAGTTCTGATTACTGCGTAGAGTTGTCCACGTCTACAGCTCAAACCTATCTCTTGGCATCTCGCCGACTCTCTCGGTTCTTACAATCCTTCTCCCCATCGCTGGCTTCTTTAACACTGCTTTCCACCCTCGTCTCAGTCGCAGCTCCAGCTCATCCAACAACAACGTAACTAAGCTCGCTCCCTTTGTTGTTCAGGTCTTGCAGGCTCTCGTCACAACCATCCTTGCGACGCTGCTCCTCGAGCGTATTGTGCCCTCGGCGGTTACAAATTGCATGCTTGACACGCAGTGGACGCACATGTTCCGCACCCATGACGCGAATGGTATACGCAGAATTCAGGATTCGTTTGACTGCTGTGGTTTGAATTCTATTCGTGATAGAGCGTATCCGTTTCCCGGTATGGCACCAAGTACCTGCGCTGAAACGTACGGCCGAAGAACGGCGTGCCGTGAACCTTGGAGAGGAGCGCATCAAACGGCTTCTAGCCTGGACCTTGTTGTTGTTCTAGGAGTTGGCTTGATCCAAGTATGTAAAATGGATTCGCTTCCAGTTGCGTTGACATCCAAATACTGACGCAAGCTCCAGATATTTGGCCTTCTCCTTACCAAAGATGGGGCCGGCTGGTGGAATGCCTGGGGAAATCGCCATGACTTGCAGACAAACCAGCATCGCGAGAGTCGTCGTCCGCTGCTCACTGGCGTTGTTGAGGAGGAGGAGGAAGCAGCCCCTGAACGACCAGAAAGAGAATCGCGAGGATACAGAAGCGTGAACGGGAATGAGTTTGGACCTAGAGTTGAGCCTTCGTCTGTTGTGGAGCGCAACAACTGGACTGAGGACTAGAAAACCATGGCTGGACGGTAGTCTTTCAGTAACAAGGTCATATTACGAATCAAGGCAGTGCGTATACGGTCAATTATTTGATTGGGTATGTAGCAACTCCAGATACGCCACGCGTGTCTATATATCTATCTAACTTCTACATTGTCATTATCTTCCAGCTTCCTTACCCAACTTGTCCAGGGCAGCTTCATAATCCTCAACTCGCGTCTCATCCATCTCCTCGATTCTCGTCCGCTCCATCTTCTGCGCCCTCTTAACACCAGCGCCCTTGGCAATCTTGCCCCAGAACCAACCACTCTCTTCGTCACCGACAAGCGTCCACGCGCATCCTGACCGTCCGGCACGGGCTGTGCGTCCGACACGGTGGACGTAACCGGCAACGCTGGGTGGCAGGTCGTAGTTGACGACGTGGTCTAGATTGGGGAGATCGATACCTCGAGCCACAAGATCGGAGGCAATGAGAAGACGGGTGGGGGATGAGACATCTGTGAAGGCGCGGAGAGTCTTGCGGCGAATGTGGGTTGGTGTTGTGGATGTGAGAGTGCCAATGTGAGAGGCCAGCGAAGGGTCCAGGAGGGCAAGTAGTCGTGATAGACGAAGTGCAGACTCGTTGGACTTTGTGAAGACGAGAGAAACGGGTACATGCGACTTGAGCGAGCGAGCCGAGGGTTTCGACTCGGGCTCAGATTCCGAGTCCGAATCTGAGTCAGAGCTTGTATCTGAGGTAGCGTCGGAATGAGAATCAGAGTCAGAACTAGTATCCGACTCTTCATCTTCGTCAGGCTTGGGTGCCTCTTGGTCCTTGTTCGGGCTGGCCATGAGAATATCCTGGCTTCTGAGTAGGTTAAGCAAGTAGAGCGGCTTGAGATTCGTGTCGTGCACTCTAATGGCGTGCTCCTTCAGTAACACAGGCAGAGTGTGCTCGGCAATCTGAGTCTCGCCCTCGCTGTCTAGAACGATGAGTCGTGGTCGTTGCAGGCCCAGCTGGTTGAGAAGACTCAAGTCTCTGGTAAGTGTAGCACTGAGGATGACCTTGCGAACACCGGAATAGTCCATGTCTGGAAAGTCTCGGGCGCTGAACTTATTGACGCGAAACTTATCCATGACTAGGTCCAGCCAACCTTGAAAGCTCTGCGCGAGGAGCTTGTCAGCCTCGTCGACTACAAGCCATCGAACGTAGTCAAGGTTGAAGCCTGGAGTCTGTTCCATGTGCTCGACGAGTCGTCCAGGGGTGCAGATCAGGACGTCAACCTTGGAGAGAAAGTCGACGACATAGCCGCTCATACTACTCAATCGAGGATCCGCATCTTCAGCATCAAGTTCGTCAAGAATGTCGGTTGCTGAAGGACCAGACCTTTGTTGTTCGAGACGCCGGTTCTTCCCCTGCAGCTTCTTGTATGCCTCAGGGTCATATCGAACCTCGCGGTCCATCAAATTCACCTGTTCGTACTTGAGCGACTGGCTACCAATCGAGATGCCCACTCGCACCCTCTTGCGATCGCCACCCTCGAATGCCTTTGCGCAGAGCTCGAACGCCTCTTGCGCTTGTTTGACAAGTTCGCGTGTTGGCAGAACAACCAGAGCACGTAACCTCGTCACAACTCCTTGGCTGATATCTCGCACGACAGGTAGAGCATATGCCAAAGTCTTTCCAGAACCAGTAGCAGCAGAAATAAGTATGTCACCCGACCTTTGCTTGCTCGTAGGTAGCAGGAGAGGAAGGGCAGCAGTCTGCACGGCGAAAGCGTCTGGGAAACCCTTCTCTTGTAGTGCACGAGAAGCCTTGGGTAGAATTCCTAGCTCAGAAAAGGGTGTGCGGGTATCTTGGGAGACGCGAATGGGCTCCGCCAGCCAAGGCGGTAGAGTCTCATAGCTCGGTTTGGAGGTGGTGAGGGAGATAGGCTCTGGTTGCGGTAGAGGCTCAAGACCGTGTAGTTCGCCTTGATCTGCTTCGTCGTCCTCGTCGTGGACAACTTCACTCGCCAACTTGAGGGACTTTTCCAGCCGACCCATGACAGTCTTGTGTCTCTTGTTGTCCTCCTTGCCTTCCGGTTCCTCAGCTGGCTCAGCTTCTTTGTGCTTCTTCTTTTTCTCCCTCCGTTTCTCGTTCTTTTGCTTTTTTTCTGACACGACTGCGATAGGCCCTGGGACTTCGTCGGCCTCTTCAGAAGGTTCGGTACCATCGACCATAGATACATCTTGGATGTGATGCTCTTCCTCATCCTCGGGTGTAGGTGCGTCAGGTAGTTCTGGTTCTGGTTTTTGTCCCTTGTCCTTCTTCTTTCTCTCCTTCTTTTCTTTCTTCTTGTCCTTCTTTTTCTGCCCCTTTGCCTTGGCAGAATCCTCATCCAGAGTTTGACTCTCTTCCTGCACCTCAGCTACTTCATCAAGCTTTTCCTTGTCCTCAACCTTTCGCAACCCGGGCTTAGTCTCGGGGGCCCTGTTTGCAGGCTCTTCGTCGTCATCGTTGGTAGCTCCAGTTCTTTTCTTGCCTCTTCTGACTTTTTTCTTCTTTTTTGGCGTCTCTTCGCCGTCCTTCTGTGCCGTTGTGTTCGATGCATCTACTGTCTTGGACTTTTTGCTATCGGGTTGTGGCGAGTTCTGGGCCTCTTCTGTACAATCCCACTTTCGCTTCGGTTTTGAAGGAGTGGGCTCGTCGTCAAAGTATTGCACTTGGGGCACCTCGACGGGCTTAGGTGCAGGCGCAGGTTTTGCGCCGGGAACGTATCGCGAGTAGCCGAAAGCATTTGTTGCAGGTGATGGTGATGGCGCTGGCGCTGGCGCTGGAGGAGCAGGTTCTGGTGTGTTCCCGCCCTTTACGGGAGGAACGTATCTGGCGTACATTGTTTCGAAAGCAATTGATACTCCAGTCTCTCTCTCTTATATCCAAACAAGATCTCGCTATGGAGGGGCCTGAGTCGCTTCAACGTCCTCCCAAAATTTTGGGTGGATCTAGATCTTATCTAGGTTCTGCCGTCTTTCACCGCCATATTTTATCTTGGCTGGCCCGTGCGTGCTGCTTGGCGCAAAGCAAGCTCCACCAAAGCATTTACCTTACCCTTGCTCACTTACACGTTTAACAAGATGAGAATATTCTGAACGAGAGGCATCTCATTTGTATCAACGACGACTAAATACGATTCAACCAACTGTACTTCAATGGTAAATCATCTCAGCAAGTGCTGAGTCAACTATAGCAGCACATACAATCAAGGGCCTAACCATGCCGGAACCCCCTTTTCAACCGCCATCATGACACGCCGCACATATAACATCGCCATGGTTAGCGACTTCTTCTTCCCGCAACCAGGAGGCATCGAATCTCACATATACCAACTCGCAACAAAGCTTGTTGACCGTGGCCATAAGGTTATTATCATCACACACGCCTATGACGATCGAAAGGGGGTTCGCTATCTCACAAACGGCGTCAAGGTCTATCACGTCCCCTTTCTCGTCATCTACCGCTCCGCCACGTTTCCCACCGTCTTCTCCTTCTTTCCAATCTTCAGAAATATTTGTATACGAGAACGTATTGAGATTGTGCATGGCCATGGCAGTCTCAGCAGTCTTTGTCATGAAGCTATCTTGCATGCTCGAACGATGGGCTTGCGCACCGTCTTTACTGATCACTCGCTCTTTGGCTTCGCTGATGCGGGAACTATTCTCACAAACAAGCTCCTCAAGTTTACATTGAGCGATGTTGATCACAGTATCTGCGTGAGCCATACTTGGTAAAGCAATATCCTCGAGTCACCAGCGAGTCCTAACTAACACCTTGTAGTAAGGAAAACACAGTGCTTCGTGCATCTCTCGACCCTGTCATGGTCTCAGTGATACCCAACGCCGTGGTTGCAGAAAACTTCTGTCCCAAGGACGTTCCAGCTTCACCCTCACCACAAACCACAGCCTTCGGCTCTGAAGGACCTATCTACCCTCCCCCACAACGAATCGGCCCTCGAGACGTCATCACCATCGTTGTCATTTCTCGTCTCTTTTACAACAAGGGTACCGATCTCCTCATCGCCTCTATTCCTCGAGTGCTCGAAAACCACCCCAATACACGCTTCATCATCGCGGGCTCCGGCCCTAAAGCCATCGATCTCGAACAGATGATCGAAACAAATGTTCTCCAAGATCGTGTCGAGATGCTCGGTCCCATTCGCCACGAAGAAGTTCGCGATGTCATGGTTCGCGGCCACATCTACCTCCATCCATCTCTTACTGAAGCTTTTGGCACTGTCATCGTTGAGGCCGCCAGCTGTGGGCTTTACGTCGTGTGTACCCAGGTCGGCGGCATTCCAGAGGTCCTTCCATCGCACATGACGACTTTCGCCAAGCCAGAAGAAGACGATATCGTTCTCGCTACAAGCAAAGCCATCAGCGCCATGCGTGCCGGCAAAATTCGCACTGAAAAGTTTCACGAGCAGGTCAAAAAGATGTACTCATGGCAAAACGTCGCCCTGCGCACAGAGCGCGTTTACGATGGTATCTCTGGCACAGTTCCAGAGGACGAATTCTATGGTGTTGATACATCAGGTTATGGCAGCCGGATCCGGAATTTTGCACTCATTGATCGTCTAAAACGTTACTATGGCTGTGGTATATGGGCTGGCAAGCTCTTTTGCCTCTGCTGTGTTGTGGATTACCTCTTCTTCCTCTTCCTCGAGTGGTGTTTCCCACGAGACAATATTGATATATGCCCCGACTGGCCTCGCAAACGACCTGCCGACGACGATGTGAATTATAAGAAGGGAGCACATAGTAATCGGTCGAGCACATCGCAGGGCGCACCCAAACTCGAATAACCCGATTTTGTCTAGAGTTGAGATTGGCTTGGAGATTGTCACATGCACTATCGGCAGAGATGGCGGCGCGAGTTTGTAGTGGTCTGTTCGAGTATAGACGGGACGAAACTAATGCATGTATGACCATGTCCCATCAAATAATGGGAGTCGTAAGTGGCTGGTAGTGAACAAGGAACTAGCTATTCTAGACGCTGTACATAATCGAAAAGTACAAGCTGCTTCATTGAGCAGCATATAAAGCTGACATCCAAACGGATGCCATGGTGACCTCGCCAGCCAGTACAAGTAAAGGCCATCAGCCCCTGCCTCCAATCCTACGCCTCTTAGCTGTTCCTGTGTCACGCTCACCCTCGTCATCGTCATCCCCCGTTTCCTCGGCGGGCGTAGCGACACTGGCTGGGCGAATGGCAGATGGCGGTGGTGCACTACGCTCCTTTTCTGCGCTTCGCAGATCGCCCAGGAGCTTCTCGACCTCAACAAACATGCTGCGAGTGTTCTTCACGACACCATTCTCGTCGAGGCGGTAGCCCACTATCTCCTCTTCCTCTTCTTGAGTTCGCTTCATAAACGCAGGCCCAGGGCCGCGGTCGGGGTCGGCATTGTACATTATGGCGTTACAGAACATGTGAACAAGTTCACGTTCAAGCTGAGCGCTGTTGATGATGCCCTTGGGTGGAACAAGCTCATCAGAAAGGGGCAGCCACACGTGTGCAGTGCCAGGATCACCGCCTGGTAGACTATTCGCAGCTTGGACGGCCGCTTTATTTCCATGCTTGATAGCCGCCCGAATAGACGTTATATCCTGGGGCTGCAACACAATTTGACGGTAATTTGGCGCGTCCTTCTCGCGAAGCGCAGTAGCAAACATGTTGGCATCACGATGGCTCGAGATCTGATCCAGAGCAGATGAGGAGACTTTTGTGAAACCTCGAGTCCAAAGCACCTGAGTTGTCTCGGAAGGCGGATTGGGCGTTCCTTGTCGCTTTCGCTTGTGTAGGCGCGAAGAGACACTGCTAGGCGTCACGATCTGAGGCCGTCCAGGGATACTTTCGTCAGCGGTAGTATCGCCAGTTTCTTCGGTAGGTCGGGGCGTTGCCTCTTCATCCTTAATTTTCGGCGCGGATTCACTGGCTTGAGTCGTAGGCTCATCGGTATGAGACATGATAGACTGGCTACGCCTTGACCGAGTAAGAGAGGGAGTAGAGCTGACTCCACGAGCCTTCTGTCCGGCCCTAGCAGACCGTCCACGAGCAGATTTAGGAACTGTAGGATCAAGCTTTGGAGCTGCTTTAGGAGCTTGCTTCTTGGTGGAAGGTCTCGGTGTTGAACCAGCCGAGCTAGGTAAAGCTGCAGGCTTTGGAGGAGGGCTGACAGGCTCATAGGCCGGACTCTGGGGTTCCATACCCATATGACCAGGACCAGGAGTCGAGGGAGTCGATTGTGGCGCCCATTTTGTTCCAAACCCAAGAGTAACATGTGTCGGTGTTGCAGAGATGGGAGTATGTGGTGCGGAAGGTGTTGCAAGTCGTTTGACAGGAGTATTCGTAGCTTGCGTGCTTCTGGCTTGACGAATAATATCCTCAAAGAACCCTGATCGTGGGGTTTGGGGAACATAAGGCGGCAGATGAACTTTAGTGTCAGCTTTCAAGGCCGATGCAGGTGGAACAACCGATGAAACATTTTGCCCTGTTGGCGGCTGGTATCCAGGCGGCCATCGTTGCTGAGAAGGAGCAATGAGGCCAGCACTTCCTGCAGCAGGAGTCGACGAGGCCGAAGCAAGCTGTTTTATATGTTGGGCATGTGCTTGCGGTGGCTGGATAGGACGCGTCGGATGCGGCACAGGCGTAATAGACGATGGCCGAGCCTGAAGCGTCTGACCAGATGATTCGACAGCCGATCGTGGAGGTGCCGGTTGCAGCGGCTGCGCTAGTTGGCCAGCATGTGGAGGGGGGGCCAGCCCTGGTTTTGCAGGAGTTGACCGGGGCTTCTGCTGCTGTTGCTGCGGGTGAAGCTGAGGTTGAGTAGGATGAGTAACTTGAGCTTGCTGTGGCTGCTGAGTCTGTGCATGCGGCGTCGGAGTCGGTAGTTGAGTCTGTTGAGTGGGGAGTGTTGATGTAGCATGCTGTGTCTGGGGAGTATGGGTGGCTGGTGCTGATACTGGCTGTGGAGAATGAACGACCTGGGGAGACTTAGGGTGGTGTTGTTGCTGGGATTGAGCTTGCTGGCCCTGCTGTCTAGGCTGGGCTTGCTGAGGCGATTGTTGCTGAAGACGCGGTTGAGCACCAGGTTTGGGAGAAAACTGAGGGCCTGGTTGAGGGTACCAGTGCTGCTGTTGCGGTGCCTGCTGTGTTTGTGGCTGATGCTGTTGCTGATGCTGTTGTTGTTGTCCTGGAGGAGGGGCAATTGGTCCTTGAGCAAGAGGCGAGCTATACTGTCGTGGGGGAGGCGTATGAGCTGCTTGGGGTGGTTGATAAGGCTTCTCCCACTTGAGAGGAGCCCCCACTGGTGTTGGATTCTGAGGCGGCGCATTGGCATCCTTGGGTTTGGGCGTAGCTTCCGGCCTTGGAGTAAGAGCCTGCTTGGGAGGTTGCGGTGGCTGCAATGGCCGTGGTCCTGTCTGCGGAACGCCTGCGGGGGGCTGGAGTACTGAACCATTCGAGTTCGGAGGCACTGGTGAAGTAGAAGGTCGGATTGGTGTCGTTCCAGCGGGCAGGTGGCTTGGTGGTGCGACGGTGGGCTGCGTGCCTTGAGGAGTCGGTGGTTTGGGAGGAATTACCGGCGTATGCGGTGTAGGTCCTCTTCGAACAGGAGCTGCTGAGCTTGCCGCCGTCGTAGGTGATGCTGCTGGCCCGTTAGGTGTCAGCGAGGGCCTCTGGTCACGAGCAGCAAGTACAGGCGTGCCATTCTGGCTTGCGGCCCTGGCGCGTCGCTCTCGTTCAGTGCGCTCTAACAGTTGGATCTCCTTCTGGACCGTCTCAAATCTCCGTTCGTCTTCTCGAATCTGCTTGACGGTATTATCGCGGTATCGCGCGTAAAGGCGATCAACAAGCGCGGGAATCTTGTCGACATTTTCATAGACCTCCTTAAGGGTCAGTGATTGGGGACTTCCAAGCTTCCGTTTTCGCGAATTTGGTGATGTTGAACCGTCTGCCGCATCCTTCTCGGTCTCACCCTTCAACTCATCTCGCAATAGTAGCAGAAACAGCTGATGAAGAGCATCGGGTTTTAATCGTGCGGGATCATAGGTGGCCCCCTCTTTAATTAATGAGTTATTGGTGAGCTGCTCTGATATACGCGCGAAGGCCCCAGTGTCGATGCCTTGGGCCAGCAACGACTGGAATAGTAACAGCGACTCGAGAGACGTGTAGGCGGCCGGTTGATTCATGCCCCGCAGTCCACCTCGCCAGCTATCCAGGGGGCCTTCACGTCGTGAAAGAAGATGGACTGGCGCCACGGTCTATAATGTGGGATTCTCGTTAGGCGTCTGTCGCGACGAGAACTGTTCGGATATGGCTACGTCATGGCCGGGATGGATTCTATGAAAAAAAGAAACACGTACAGGCAACCTTAGTCAATGACTCCAAAACCGTCTATGGCGACCTCGAGGCCTTTCATCGGGTGCAGTTGGGCGTCTGGAGCCTCTTGTTGCGAAACGCGCTCTGTCGTAGGACTGATGGTGTAATATTTTTTTACTCGTTATCGCGATCGTCTGGCCAGATATCACGTGATTGTTTTGGGCTGGAAAATGTTGGACAAGCTGCTTGAAATTTGATTGATTTCGATGATGCAGGGAAGAAAATTGGGCTGAGCTGTCTAAGGTGCCGGCAACGCTAAGGCCTGCTTCTGCACGTGATACCCCTGAAGGCCAACACGCTATGGCAAGCGCGTCAAGCGAACCTGGCAAGCAGACTGGATTTTTCTTTCCTAAGTTATTTACATCAAAATACCCGATCATGGTGTTTTCAGCATTTGGTGAGAATAAACGAATAAGTCAAAAAATTAGACTTTATTATTTCGTAAGAAAAAGGCCGGTTTCGGCTGTAATAAACGGCTACCTTGTAGCAATGCGTCAACACCCAGCAACAAGACTCCAGACCCATGGTATCATGTTAGAAGTCAGCAGTTGAATATGCTCCATGCTTAACCTTATTCGCCGGCACCCCATCCCACCAGTTCCGCCAACCTTACAACGCCGCTTTCGTCCTAACCTATGTAAAAAACAAGGTAAGAGATGCTCCCCTCTTCACAGACAAAACTGTAAGGCATTATGGTGAGAGCGAACTCGAAGAGCCATCCGCACTACCCCGGGTCTCGTCATCGACACTATCTCCGTCCTTGTCCGTCGGATCCTTTGGTTGGTAGCTGAGACGCAGCTTTTCGTCTAGTAATGTGATCAGTCTCTCCGAGTACTGATCTAAGAGTCCACTAAGAACCGTCTCATTCATAGCTCTGCTTCGTATGGCCCGATCACCAAGCGCGGCAGCCGTCAGCCGCAGCTCCTGGTCCAGCTCAGTCAGATTCTCTTGGCTGATGGGCTCTGAAGAAGCAAGTTTCTTCCTATATGACCTCAGCTGACGACAGGTTTGCTCCGTCGCATTGTTTAACGAGCCAAAGCCTCTTAGACTCGTGGCCGATGTCTTCTTGCGAACACTGGTGCCGAGAGCTGGAATAGAAGGTCGTCTAGACGCCTTCGCCTTTGGACTCGCCGGAGGACTAACCCGGCTGTCTTCAGAAGGCCGCCGCGACGGTGTCTCGTCTGCCACTGCACTTGGGCTTGTCGGCAGGGGGTGTGTGGGTGTTTTATTGACACTAGCAGCAAGGTTGAATCGAGAAGTCCGACGTTGAAGTGTCCGTGGTGGTGACTTTCGGCCTGATGTTGGCGATCTTCGACCCGATGATGGTGAAGGTCGTTGAAATTCGGCCAGCTCAGCTTTCGATAATACCCTCCGAAGTGGTGGTCGTGCTGAGACAGATTCCTTAGCAGGCGATGGATCCCTGCTCGTCGTCGCACCAGGCACTGGGTCATCCAAGTTCAAGCACCATATCATCATCGTCCCATCCGATGCAACACTAACAACCTTGCGACTTCCGTCCTCGTTTTCAATCAAGCAGACTCCGGTAATTGCTTCCGTATGTCCCCATTCCCGATCCAGGAAACTGCCCGTTTGGGCGTCATATAATCTGATAGACTTGTCCGTGTTGGACGTTCCTAACAGGAAGTCTTGGTCTTTGGGTAGCCATTGCCCAAAACAGAGCGAATCGAGAACGGCAGAATCGCCTCTGTTCTCATCCTGGCATTTGAAGCATGAAATCTTCCGTCCTGTGTTGAGGTCGTATTGACAGATAGATCGATCCAATAGGGAAACAAACACGGTCCTTTGGCCCATGCCCATGACCATTGAGCTGGGCGAAGCTCGAAGTGTAATCACCCTTGAAGGGATGGCGGCAATAGAATCTGGCTCACCTTCTTTAGTGATGATATCATGGATTTGAAGTGTACGGTCAAAGGAGCAAGTCAATACTTTGTCCTCGGATGGAATCATGACCTGCACAACCTTGGCTGCAAACTCGAGAGTCTGGAAGTGTTCGATAGAGCCATCGGCAGTCCGGTGAAAGAGCTGTGCGGTTCGATCTCGACCGCAAGACGCCATAAGGAATTTGCCTTCATTATCGTAAACGCTCACAGATCGGCAGTCAGCTGTGTGAGCCTTGATGTCTAGCGCAGGTTCCTTGGTTGCAATATCCGTCATGCGCAAAACACCCAGCCGGTCGGCAGAAATGAGCAGCTTTCCATCACTCGTTGCGTGAGCGCAGGTAAGTTGGTTAGCCGGGTCCATCTCGTTTCCCTGTTCGGTCGCTCCAATAGGAACATCGATTGAGGCTTTGACCTGCCCCTCTAATGTCCAAAAAGTAACATTTCCCGAGACTGTCCAGGTTAAGAATGATGCGTCCAGATCGTTTGGCCTTTGTAAAACCTGGGTGCCCGTGACTGGTTGCCCATGACCAGGTATGGGAATACTGGTCACAGCCTTGGTATCCTTGCCAGGCACATGATCAGAGTTCCAGATGTCGACAGACAGGCTCGAATCAATAGTTACGAGTTTGTCTGCCAAGAAGCCCAGAGCAACTTGTCCAGTAGAAGAGAATGTGGTCTCTCGAATACATACGGATGCCGGCTGAGCGTCCAGTACTGCTTCAACGTCCAGCACTGCAAAGTGGCCATGTCTACCACCAAGGTAAACAGCATCGTCTTTGACGGCGATTGTTGTGATGGGAAAGTCTAGACTAAGGACCTTCTGTAACTTGGCCTGCTTGTCGTTTTCCTCCAGAATGCATACACCGCCCGTTTCTGAGCAAATGATGAGACTGGAATTCTTGACAACAGCAGCGCAAGTAAAAGTATCCTCCAAGAGGGAACCAAGCAGGATATTACGCCCTGGCAAGGTTCTCTGAGAGAGTGGAGTGGAGGCCGGTTGCTCGTTCAAAAACTTCGCCTTTGTGGGCGAAATAGCTGGTCCGTCATCAGGCTTCCACATTTTGACATGACGTACGCCGAAAGTGATGAGGCAGTTGCCCATCCAGACCATGTCTTTGACGTAGGATGTGCATCGATTTTGTTTATAGAGCCTAGCTGCGCCTGTACGAGGGTCGATTTTCCAGATATAAAGAAATCCATCGTTGGCGGCTCCGAGAGACGCCAAATATTGTGTGTCTGCGGACCACGCAACGCAATTGACCCCAAAAGCGTGCTCGCTAATTGAGACGAGGGGATTGTCAGACGAAGTATCGTGCAAGCTAAACACCAGAACACGGGGAGCGTAGCCGGTCTCGCCGACAGCTAGATATTTGCCATCTCGGCTCAGTGCAAGGCATGTTGCAGCCTTGATTCGTTCACGACTCGTCCAGGTATTACTGCCAGGAGACTCGTTCCAGTCGGATGAAGTATGTGGTGAGTTGGGATACCTTGGTCCTGCGCGACCGCGGCTGTCGTTGGCCTTGGGTGTTCCTGTAGGTGTTGAGGGTGTATTCTGAAAGGTCGCTACCGAGTAAAGAGGCACAGCGGTCGGTCGAGCTCGGTAAAAGCGTTGAGAGTGGTTTTCGCCGCTAACATCCACCACAACAACAGCACCGCCAGCAATGTAGGCAAAGGCGGACGGGAGAGTATCGAAACCTGTAGGCGAAGAACAGGTAGTGCCTATCACACGCTTGAGAGAGAGCTTGGAGGAATCGTGTGCGCGGCCGCGTATAGGCGACTTGGAAGACCTAGAGGGGCGAGCTAGGAACGGAGAGTTTGAGGGAGTAAGCTTAAAGCGACCGTTGGAAGGAGTTGCAGCCATGTTTTCGCCATTGACGCTTGGGAGGATATTCTGGCGAGTTTGTGGTCGAGAAGAGCGTCTTGGTCTCGTGTGGGGATTAGGTGGTGGTACAATGGTGAAGTTTCCGGAAGTGGTGCCAGTTTCGAGAACAAGCCAACACAAGTAAGAAGGAGCGACGAACAACAAGAATTATATCCTTGAATAGACCGAGAACCCAAGAATCGAAGAATAAACAGCCAATGTTTATCGCCCACGAACAAGCGAAGAATGGAATCAGGATGATGCTTGTAAAAGTGGATGGTGGGCGGTGTAAGTCGGGAAGCTGCTGCGGGCCTGCGGGGGCAGATGTGAAGAAAGATTCAGAAGGCAAAAAGTACTAAAGGTATGGAAGCAAGGTAAGTAAGGCTGCGCGGGGAGCGGGTTAGTTAGGTAGGTAGTTACTGAAGAGGCAAAGGGGAAAGGGTTAGGGTCAAGCACGTACAACAGCGGGCTCGATTGAGTTTGGTTAGTGAGCGACTATTGAAGATAAATACAGAGAGTAGAGATACTAGAGAGTGTCGATATCCCCCCGACAAGCCGGGAACGGACGCGGTTGGTAAGAAAAGAAGAAAAGAAAAAAAAGAAGAAAAAAGAGGGTTTGAACCAAGCTGCGGGATGGAATGCTGATGACTCTCATTCAGCCCCAGGCCATTCCCTTCCCGTCGATATTAACAAACTAACTATGATAGTAAAAGAGCCCCAAGCCAAGTCCACGTCCTCGACGGGCGGCTACGCTTTTGTTGTTTATTCATGGGTCCTTGTCTTTCTGTTGTCCAGGGGGCCCTGTCACTTTGATGAGAGTCCAGAGAGCCAAGACCTTGACGTCGCTCTCCATCTCCCTCCAAAGCCTTACTTTACTTGATCGGTAGTGGCCTGAGCGAGCTGACCCTTTGGTGGCTCAATCCCTGCCGTCTAGCGCTCCCGTTAGTGGCTATCACCCTGGGTCGCTTCAGGCCAGGACGGTGATGCAGATTGAACATCCATGCCCGTCTGTTGGTGATGACGGGATGGATGATAAGGGGACCTGGAAATATGGCATCAACAATTACTGCTTAGGTAGCAATCAGTTTCTTTGCTCAAGTCACACAACTAACTCTACAGACATTCCATTATATGTTTCAGCATTTGAAATGCACTCTAGACTCTCACATGTTTCGTCAAGCTCTCATCTTGTTGTCAAGCCAGCAGCCATGAAAATATAAACATCCACACACCCTCCACTCATCACATAAACCGTCTTTGCACTAACACAACAAAAAGCAAATTTTGCGCAAAAAGGACCCTTTTTCACAGATAGAAAACCCTCTCACATTGCCCAACCCCGACAATTGGCGAAATGAGGATGCTCCCAACCCAACAATCCCAATCTGTTAGCCCTGTACCTATAAACTCCAGCTTTTATTCGCTTGCTGTATGGTGGCTGTTGGTGATCCATTGAATCTCGGCGGTCAAGGCAATCACTTCATCAATCCCATTCTTAAAATACATCATGAGTGGCTGACTGACCTGAGCGCGTGTCCTTTGACAAATGTCGATCGCATTCACTATCTCGTACTCGTTACGAGCCCTGTCCGCTCAGGCTATGCGGCTCGAGAAACAACTCATGGACAACTCATACCATCATCCTTGTAGTACAGATGCATACTCATGCTAATGGCTCGAGTATTTCAACCACGTTACTTCCTTTTATTTGTACTCTAAACTTCTGTGCATATGTCCTGTAGACCTCGTCTTCTGCTTCTCCACAACAGGCTCCCATTCTTCACGTCCACTTGTTTCAACGTCCCATAACCAAGTCAAGTATCCAACACCTCAGGCCAAGTATCTTAGTCAATCCAACTCCCATCATACAGCAAGACCCTCTTCAGACGCCTCATCACGCTCAAGTCGCTCAAGCCCCGTTCCGACTGCGCCGTATACGCGTAGGGGTACGGCAATTTCAAAACTCTCACATATCAGATTCTCCACAGCCACGAGTACTGTGCCTCCCTTCTCATCTTGCGAAATCTGCTCCAATAGTGGATGAGGTGCTTGTCGCCCGCTCTCGTCAGGTGAATCGCTTCCTGTAGAAGGCACCACAAACTCGATGCGAATCTTCCACTCCAAACTGACTCCACTAGTTACAAACTCGGGAGTGGCTGTGATTGGAATAGTCGGCTTGAATGTGACTCGTCGTGAGTATAGTGTTGCTTCAGATGACGATGAGTGAACTTTTCTAGTCACTCGATGGATACTCGATTCAGACCGCATCGCCAGAGATGCGTCTACCTTCTCCGATGTCTCCAGTGTAGAGTGCACTGCGTAACATGGAATATCCGCGTCTGTAAAGTCAATCGCCATTGTCACCACTTCTCCCAGCCGGTAGGCTGGCCTCGTAAGCATTACCACACCAACTCTCTGTCCGTTTCGTGCAATTTCGAATCGGTTAGGACTTTGTTGTCCGCCAGAGGTCATGTTACTTCTCATGATTGCCATATGAATAGCTTCTTGAGCAGTGCTGGCATCTTCAAAGGTCGACGGTCGTCTAGAGTTGCCAGCACCCGGTGAAAGAACGATACTACCGCTTTCATCTCGAGGTCGATGCACTAGGTCGTCCACATACAGCAAGAAATCGTTCAGTGCCGACTGCTGGCCTTTGGTTCCATTACCAATGTTCTTTGTGCCCTTATCACCGTTCGATGGACTCCTTACCTGGGCCTGATCCCGTAGTAAGATATAAGGGTTCATAAGATCATGGCCCAGGATCTCGCCATGACTATTGACGCTTCCCAGCACTCGAAAAGGAACTTCGACCGATTTGACGTGTTGCTCTTTGGTTCCGCCAGCTCTTTGAGTTCCAATAACCAGACTGTATGAAATTTTGACGGCCTTTCCGCGATGTGTAGGGGGAAGTCCCTTGGGCAGATGAAAAGAATACTCAAATACCCTGCTCTCTCCGGGCGCCAGCTGCAGATCGACAAATAAGATGGACTGTGGCGTGGTGAGGAGAGGTACAGACTTCGAGTTTGCAGCTCCTCGCATCTCTTTGATCGTGCTGAGCTCTCCTCCTCCCAAAAAGTCGCCTAGCGAGCTACTGATGCGGCCCCATCCAAACCCTCCCAGGAGACTGCTGTCTCGTTTGGACTCGAGGCCAACAACACCGCCGCCTTGACCAACAATGGCCTTCTTTTTGACCTGATCGAATTGTCCAAGGCTCACCAATGATCCATCCAGTGAGAAGGAACCTTGCAGTTGAGCATATCCCATCATCAAAGACTCCGGAGCTCTCGATTGTGGCGCAGGCATACCAAGACTTCTCCGGAGCGGTCGTCCATGGCCTCGGTTCGTTGGTGGGTGTGTCACGTATTCCGAAACCAGTGTTTCTGATGAGTTATTACTGACAGAATAAAACTCTCCACTGCTCCTTGGTGTCCCTCCCAAGACACCACTGCTCGCCAAAATGCGGGCGGCGGGGGCAGGTTGTTCATTAATGGTAGGGACGCCGTCTTTTAGGCGCATTGCCAGTCCACTAGAATCACCCGCAGCATTTCTAGCGCTAAGCATGTTCTCATTTGTCGATCTTCTAGACAAGGTAGGGCGTACCTCTCGCGAGGGTGATGGTGCAGCAGGGAAGCGGAATTCTGGCATTGAGTTTGCTGGTGGTGATTGTAGTGGTGATGCTCTCTGTTGGCCGGTCGTGATTGGTGTATGGGGGGTCGTCGGTGGTCGAGATATGCGGCCAAATCGGTCAGGCGGGGGATATGAAGCGTGGAATAGAGGAGAGCTCGAAAGACGGGGAGAAAAGGACGCTGGTACGATGTTAGCTGGTAATTGAGTTATGGTACGAGCAACTTACCGGAATTGGGCCCAGCAGGGAGCTGACCCTGGGCTCGAGGAATGATCTGTAAGCTTGAAGCACGTCCATGACCGCGATGGGGCCTTTGAGGTCGTGCTGGTAATTCGTGTCGTTGCGAATGATCCTCCACAGTATTATTAGATCCTATTGAGACAATGGAAACGGAGCGCTTGTGGGAGTGGCTTGAATGGCGATCAGTGCTCCCTGCCGGTGATGGCCATTGAACTGAACCTGTTCGACTATGTGGTTGCGACGCGGGAACACTCAATGATAGAGCAGAACGGCGGTGTCCTCTGCCCGACGATGCTGACGGCGGAGGGGTCAGTCCATGGTTGGACTTGGGACGCCCTTGCAAGGGCGAAGCGGCCAAACGACTACGTTCCGACTGCTGCGGTTGTTGTCTTGGTTGGCCTGGTCCGGGCGCTACGTTCTTGAATGTAATTGTACATTTGACTTCCTCGCCAGCGAAAACAGTTTGATCGTGCCAGTGGATGAAGACACGGATGTTGCTCGGGGCTTCTGGTGCCATTGCGAGAAAGGAGGCCGTTCAGCGACGAGCGCGTTGGTTAAGGCGGCTACGAGGTGACAGGTGCAGCATTTCTATGTGGCAGCATGGTAAGATTCGAGGCTGAAGGCGACCAAAGACGTGGGCAATAATATGTTGATGTGAAGACAAAGAGCTACCTAACGTTAGTTGTTAAGGGAGGAGTCGAGTGCAACGTCATGAGGGTAGTCGACGAAGGAGACGGAGGAGGTTCACGCTGGCGTCTTGGCAAAGAGCTGTCTTGACCAATAGCAGCTCACACTGCAGGTACAAGCTCAGACTGTAGCCGAGCCTCGACCGCCAAAGCTCCACTGCCCAACCACCAACGCTAACATGACCTTACTAATGGTAGTCAATGACAGACGAATGCGTCTTAACAATATATAGCATATCGAATAAAAATTCCGTTTGGGAGACTAGTATCATGCGCTGAGCTCTTTTTCTGGATTGACAGAGATCATTGTTCCTCTTCCACTTGTGTCTGAACTTGCCAGTGCTCAACTAGGCGCAGATCTGGATTTTCCCCAAATCTCAAGACCCAAACGCCTTATGTCCCATACATGACCTTTTATATGGGCAAGAATTCGGACACAAAAGTTTGATCAACCCCTAGTCATCTGTCAAATCAAAGACTTGTTTCCCATCATCAAGTTTTACAATCTTCCATTGTCTTGCTGGACGGGGAGTCCAGTCAGCTTCGCGCTTGATCAGAGGCCACTCTTCCTTGACCTAAATCAATTCAGCAATATGCTTTAACAATTATAGCATGGTTGTCGGCTTCTGGGGTTAAGTGCACAGTATAAAAACATATCTATCGAGCGGTCTTACCTGATATTGTCGAAGCCTCTCCCTGGCAAGACGCCGAATGTCGGCCTCTGAGAGATGAGAGAGTTCGTCTTCATCGAGATTAGTTGGAGTCGAAGACTCGGGTGATGGATCGCGTGGGATGATCATTTCATGCTGCAGGGCTTCTACGTCTTCGATTAGCTAAATTCCAGTGTATTCTTGATAGAGTTAGTAGTTGCGTACTGTGAGAGCGATAATGGAAAATGAATGTGCCCAGTTGGCGACTATCATAAATCTTGGTGACACTCATGACTGGCATCTCATGACTTGCAACAAACCTAAGATCCATTAGCAATATATCCATGCACATTGATCAGAAATCTCCTACTGAGTTCCATGGCTAATTTCCCTCCCCTTCATAGCCTTTTCGGCAAATTTAAGTTCCTGGCGCCTGTATTTTTGTCGTATCAAGCGACGGTGCTTTTCTCCCATCACACCTGTTAGGAGGACCACCTTGATAATCCCAAGGCTCTTGGCTCGCTTGATGTCGATCCTAGCCTCATCGGCAGACTTCTCGGCTAGGTTTCTGTTAGCTCATGAACGCTCACTCTTTGGGTAGTAGCAACAACTTCTGGTGATGGGAGCAAAGATAAATCTTCTTATATTTGGTTCTCCACCAGCCCTCTCGGCAGCAAAACAAGCCGTAGAGATTGCTAGAGTTCCTGTCATTGAAATCAGGTCGCTCTTGGGATAGAACTTGCCTGCCATCCAAACCCCGTCTAGACAGACATGGGCCTCGATAGCATCATGATTGTTCGGGAATTCAAACTCGGGAGTCACTGTTACTTCAATAGAATACTCCGCGCCTGTCTTTGACTCGATATATGAATGTTTAACATGAATCTCGGGTTGTCGGGAATTGAGACTGGCCGCTGCTGCTTGATCATCTAAAGGATCATATTCCGTTGCCAACTCTCCCGCGACTCGGACTTGGACTGTAACGTGAGGGACCGCATCTAGTACCGCCATGATATTAGGATATGAGAACAAAGACGGAACGATCGCAAAGTTCTAGATAATGGAAGGTCTTGTGCGAGAGATGATGTGGGAGGTAAATGGATGGAAATGATGCAATGTTAGATGCGTGGGAAAATGCCAGCCTTGCCACTTGAGAATAGGCATCGGCTGCGAATCAGCTACTGCCACCGACCTCTGGCTTCGGCCATTTGCAGATAAACTCAGCAATATCATTGGGCAGAAATCTATGGCATTTCGGCAAATAATGAATTCCAAAGAGAGCAAAAGTCCTTCCGGCTTAACCAATATGATGGGACAGAGGCACGGCACATTGAAGGAGTTACAATGCAACTTGTCGCAGCCATGAAATTTGCTTGTTGAAAGATAAGTAGACTCCAAAAAATTTCGCAAACAAAATCATGCTTCCTTTTTGCTCTCTTGCTTCCAACAAAAGCAAGCATAGGTCTACCTTGACAAAAGTTACTGCTGCTCAGAGTGACGAAACGAAATAATTCGTATGCTGAGAGCATTAGTTAGAGAAACACGAATTACCTTATGCAATGCACGAAGCGCGGCGTTCCTGATTTGACGAGGGAAGGGGGCATTCCACTAATATATCCGGATGATATGCGGATTGCTGCTTTTTTTAGATACCTCACGTGAATCGTCTAGACTTGATGGCCTGAGCTCCAAGGCTCCGAGTGTATCTGGGGAAAGAGAAAGCCAGAGGGTCATAGATTCCGGGGACGACCCGACATGATGAACGAACAATCTGGGGGAGAATCTGGGGCGCGCGGGTCCTCGTCGGCTCCAAAGATTGCCAGTACAAGTTGTTTTCTTGCTGAGAAAGCATCAGGCCATTTGAGTTGTTTTTGAACCAGCCACCACTCCACCAGACGTAGCGGACGACAAAACATGGCTGTCGAGGACTCAATGTACAGTACTACATGGTGGTCTGTCCAGCTGTAAGTCGCCAACCATCTGGATGCCCGTTGCAGCGCAAGTCTGGAGTCAGATCTCCCTGCAGATTTCTAGCCTGACATGTCTAATCTCACGCCCACAAACGGAGCCGTACCTGACCTAGTTGGTCCCTTGAAATCCGGGATGAGGAGAAAGAATGCGGTCCCGGATGTGGGGTAGCAGTCCGCCTGTACAGAGAAGAGAGTGATCTGGCGGGGTAGAAGCATGGCGTCGCGGTCCCGTAGATGTCGTGAAGGATGGCCTATTCTGTAGATGACAAGGTTTGAGGCCTAACTCGAGTTGGAGTTTGGGAAGGGGTCTTCAATCTCCAATCCCAACAGATGCGGCTCTCACAGCTTTGTGGGGAGCGCATGATCTGGCGCATTTCTCCATATCGACTGCCGTTAAGCCAGTTTTGCGGAGGCGATAAGCAAGGCTGATGCGTAAGTTTGCGGCTCTCGAAGAAGGATGTTCCATGCTGTGGAGTTGGCGATGCCCCAGTCGTTTGGTGTTCACGGTGGATCTTTAGGATGGTGGGAGTGTATAGTCATATGGAGTGAAGACGAACTTCATGGCATTGGATCAGTGTTGGCTTGCTATGAGCCGATATGAAGAACGATCCCAAGGCGCATCATTCGTCTAGGTGGTGGTTTGAATGGTCAGTTGTGTGTACATAACAGGAAACAGCTTAGGGGCTTGAGTTTGAGCATGTGGAGACGGAAGTCAAAAGTCGGGGCGATGTGATATGTGGACGTGTGGGGCCGTCCCCGCCTTTGCCGGCGAGACGGAGAACGGAGACGCAGCGGAGCCGCAACTGCTCCCAGCATGGATGTCTGCGGGTCCGCGAAACCTACCCAAATTACCAAGCTAGGAATGTACCAAGCCCCAAAGCTTTTAACGTTTCGTCGGTCCTAGGGAACGTCACGGGGCATGGGCAAGGGTTTAGTAGACAAAATTTGGAATACGCATGCTCACCCGAAGCTAGGGTGAACGGCTCCCCCAGGAATTGGAGAGCCAGTCACGGCCAGTTTAAAGTGATCAAGATGGTCATCTTGTTTTTCTAGCGTCCAGTGCGGGGTTGAGTTTGATGCTCGCTCCCTTTTACGCCGAGCGCTTCCTTTACCCCCATCGTTTGGTCTCCCAGCAACGAGAACAGAAGTCCATATCAACTTTTCTTAAAGCGATGCTTTCAATCCACCAGCGGAGTTGAGGGATATTCTCAGTGGGGGTGTCATAGGAGAAGAGAGAACTGCTTGAAGAACGGGAACCACCTCGAATGATACGGTAGATGTGAGGATCTAAGCACAGTCCACCAGATACATACATACCTTAGTTAGCGTCCGTCGACAGCACAGCCATCAAACAAGCAAGATGGATGTTTAGATCTACGACATCAAGGTGGGGTGTGACCCTTGCAGTTAGTACGGTACGATGTGTATCATGTGTATCAGTTGTATTAGGGTAGGTGGTTGGAGAATACAACGCATCGAGCTGATTTACAGGCCATCCTCTAGGTTAGCTTCGGCTGTGGCTTTTCTGAAGGTGTGAAAGACGCGGTTCCGTAGTCTTCCTTCCCCCCGTACAATCCATGGGGAGGGGTTGTTATGGAATCCTTACCATTTCTGCTGCCAATGTTTGCCGGTTTGTGTGAGAAATCGGCTGATTTACCCCAGGTTCCCAGGGGTTCTACATGAAGTGTGCTTGGATATGCGGGCTAGGGAACTTGAGCTTCCAACTTGGGAGGAGGATAGTTTAGAGAACAGATAAATCACTGGTTCAGAAACCAGTGGTTCTGGTTTATTGCAAGGCAGTAGTGAGTTACATTGAAGCTGTATTTGAAAAGCAGGTTTACTGCATACTGTGAGATGCTCCATTGCCGTTGAATAATAAATAGTCTGGGATGAAACAGTTTGCGTTCTGGAAATTGATGTGTAGTTTTATAGTCTGATGTCTAACAGCAAAGGTATCGTTTCGCTGCGGTGCATTGCAGTACAGACATATCTATGAAAATCGGCTCCGAGCTCTGCGGGCACGGATCGATTTGTCAGAGCCATGTATAGCTAATTTCTAGGGGTAAAGTAACGACTACCTAGGTACCTACCTACCTACCTGCATTATGTAACAACATAGTAGAGTAGACTAAAACCTCAGTGGATGCTCTACATGCTCACACATCAATCTCTTCTCATAATGATATACTATTCGAGCATCAGTCAACTACAAGTACCACTCTACAAATGCTTTTACGGCTTTACCTCGTAGAGTTTCCAGTTCGCCCAGCTTCTAGCCAGCACATTCTAAGGCTTGTCCCCTTGGGCACAGATCCCCTCCTCAAGCTCCGTAAACTATCCGCTGCACCCCGGTCATTGGCCACCGGCGGATCGGTTGTGGGGAAGCTTTGAAGGTCCGTGGTGGCGGCCTGGTCTGGTCTCTGCCGGCTTTTGTGATTTGCAGAAATGTCATATTCCATCCACTTTGGCGGGGAAAAGAGCGAGAGCTGTGGAAACAGAGGGTAGCCAAGCCAAGACAGAATCAGTATCTAGATCCGCCAGTAGCACTGATACAGTACAGCTTCAGTGTACGAATGGACAATCAATGGCTGAGTTACGTAGCAGTTGAAGTGTTTGGGTGATATCGTCCACTGGAGATAGACACTCACATACACCTTTACGGCGATTGCAACAACCCTGCTCTGCCCCGCGCCTTAATCTAAAGATTCTTTATTAATCGCCAGAGTTAAGGTGGAGATCCCGGCTTAGAGGAGAGGTTTACCCTTTGGGCCGCTCTATCTAATGAAGCGTGTTGAGTTAATAAGTTGAGTGCTATGGTATCCTACTACAGCTGAGGCTCGCGGATAAGCAAGTTTTACGTTATGTTTCAACTACTAATCAACAGTGCTAGCTGCGCGCTCAAGGTCGTCGCACTCGCACCCTCAACCCACCACCGCCACTACTGTGCTCCGCAAAGGTCCTCGGCGCTCATATCCCAACTTAGTACGTACCGTAATCAGTAACTGAAGGGACAGATCCGTGGGAGGCGAGGCTATTGCGGGGAAAGGTTGGCGTCACTCAAACTTCACCCCCCTCCTCCACCGAGGTAAAAGACAAAGTACACCATCACACCCCCATCCCCCATTCATCGGTCCCTACTTTCCATTCTCCCACAATAGACCCCGCGTCAAGCTCAAGAATAAATACTCCCTTCCCGTCGTCGACATTCTGACTTTCTCTTCCCGACCATCCATCCTCTCCTCTCCCTCTTCTTTTCAATATATACTTCTTTCACACTTGAGATACCCATACCCTTATTCTCTTAAACTCGTCTCTTATATCGTACACAATGGCTCCTCTCACTGTTGAGTTGTCCACTCCTATCACTGGTGCCTACCAGCAGCCCATTGGCCTGTGAGCTACTCCTGTAATAATACCATACATATGATTCCTAGCTAATACATCTTCTCCAGCTTCATCGACGGCAAGTGGACTGAGGGTGTCGACAAGAAGAAGTTCGAGGTCATCAACCCCTCCACCGAGGAGGTCATCACCTCCGTCTGCGAGGGTACCGAGAAGGATATCGACCTGGCTGTCGTCGCCGCCCGCAAGGCCTTCGATGGCGAGTGGAGGAAGACTACCCCCCAGGCCCGAAGCAACCTCCTATTGAAGCTTGCCGACCTCGCCGAGAAGAACCTGGATCTCCTTGCTGCTGTTGAGTCTCTCGACAACGGAAAGTCCATAACCAACGCCCGCGGTGATGTTGGTGCCGTCGTTGGCTGCCTCCGATACTATGGTGGCTGGGCCGACAAGATCGAGGGCAAGACCATCGATATTGCCCCTGAGATGTTCCACTACACCCGATCTGAGCCTGTAAGCTCTTCCAGACATGAATGCCATCGAGTTGAAAGTGCCGGTGCTGACATACATTTTACAGATTGGTGTCTGCGGACAGATCATCCCCTGGAACTTCCCTCTTCTCATGCTGGCATGGAAGATTGGCCCCGCCCTGGCCACTGGTAACACCGTCGTCATGAAGACTGCTGAGCAGACTCCTCTCTCTGCCCTTGTCTTTGCTCAGTTCGTTGAGCAGGCTGGTTTCCCTGCCGGTGTCTTCAACCTCGTCTCCGGTTACGGCAAGACTGCCGGTGCCGCCCTCTCTTCTCACATGGACGTTGACAAGATTGCCTTCACCGGCTCCACTGTCATCGGCCGAACCATCATGAAGGCTGCTGCTTCTTCCAACCTCAAGAAGGTCACCCTCGAGCTTGGTGGCAAGTCCCCCAACATTGTGTTCGACGACGCCGACATCGAGGAGGCCATCAACTGGGTCAACTTCGGTATCTACTACAACCACGGCCAGTGCTGCTGTGCTGGTACCCGTATCTTCGTCCAGGAGGGTATCTACGACAAATTCCTCGCTGCTTTCAAGAAGCGCGCTGAGGAGAACAAGGTCGGCGATCCCTTCAACGAGGAGACCTTCCAGGGTCCCCAGGTCTCTCAGCTCCAGTACGACCGTATCATGGGCTATATCAAGGCCGGTAAGGACGAGGGTGCCACGGTCGAGACCGGTGGTGAACGTCTGGGTGACAAGGGTTACTTTATCAAGCCTACCATTTTCTCCAACGTCCGACCCGACATGAAGATCATGCAGGAGGAGATCTTCGGCCCCGTCTGCGCTATCTCCAAGTTTAAGGACGAGAAGGAGGTCCTCGACCTTGCCCACGATACCGCCTACGGTCTCGCCGCCGCCGTCCACACCAAGAACCTCAACACAGCCATTCGCGTCTCCAACAGCTTGAAGGCTGGCACCGTCTGGGTCAACTGCTACAACATGCTTCACCATCAACTGCCATTCGGAGGTTACAAGGAGTCTGGAATCGGTCGGGAGCTTGGTGAGGCTGCTCTGGCGAACTACACACAGAACAAGTCTGTGGCCATCAAGCTGTACTAAGCAACGAAAATTGGGAACTTTGGGGGGATACCTGAGCGGCGTTGTAACTTCATGATCAATTTGTGTATGATTCCACATTTAGTCTTGCGTATTTGACGAAGAAATGTTAAAGAAACTGTTAAATTACTCCTATCTCTTGAGCTACAAACTTGGTGTTTTGGCGGGTTACCTGATCGGGCAATCCTGTAAGACTGGAATAATATTGATTTTTGACTGCCCGAGATCATGGAAGGCGAACCTGCCACGGTAGTTGAAATGCGATTGAAACCAGCATTCTATTTATTCATCTTATTTTCTCTCTCTTTTTTCTTTGGGTATAAATATGGCTGTAGAGCTGTGACACTGCATCATGCATGGGATAACGATGTCTTAGGCTACTTGATCGGGTCCCAATGTCCCGACACGTTAGCTCGGTGTAACAACCGCCGAGATTAATCGTCAATTTCTCAAACTCCTGGTTGCGTTTTGGGGGTGCGATTGACAAAATATTGTGTACCATAAATATTCCACCGTCTTGTACCGCCTGGTCTATACTAGAATAACTTACAAGTCTCAGCAAGTGGATCGAGCCATCAAACGGCAAGCCTGGGTTCTGACAGTTATGTATTGCTTCAAGGCCAGTGGATTTCTTATTTCTTGTTCTCGGGTAGGTTCCACCATACAGGTAACCAAGCTATCTAGCCATCCAAGTATACACTTTAATTACAAGTATAGAATGTAAGCCCTTATATAAGATAGTTACACCAATTTCTATTCCTTTACTATAATGGCTGGGGATAACTGCTCTCATCTGAGGCGACGACCTGCTTGCTAAGGAGGGATTTGAATCGTGGGAGAAGTCCTCGACATCCGGGTAGATCAGTTCCTCTGCCATGCCCAGTTGTCCTGCAGCGATGAGCAGCCGCTCAGCCAGAACGAAACAAGGATACACAGTCCCCTTCAGGTATCCAAGAACGGAGACGTTACCATCGTGAGCAAACACATTGAGAAACTCACCTAGTCTTCTTGGACCATTCCCATGACGTTCTGGGCGAGGAAAAAGGAGAGTAAATAGAGCCAGTTGACCGACCTATTGCCATACTTGATATTGCTGGTTTTCACCCCAACGGGAATAGGGACAGCACTAGCTACCGAGCTCAACGAGAGGCATTAAAATGATGGTACCAAACTACAGATCTCTAGGAGGCAATCTTTTTGGGAATCGGCACAGCCGTAAGTTATCATTATTGTTTGCGAAATCTTTCGACGTGGCTGAATTATTATCTACCTACGTACAGGACAGGCAACAGAGCGCAAAGAGACTTATTACCAGTCTATAAATATGATGAACACAGCTGGCAGTTTCCATTATTCTCATACAAGAAAATTACACCCAAATCACTTCCATGTTGATTAGCGAAGACTTGCTGAAGCAGGTCAATCAACTCTTTGTTAGTGTTGATGACCCATCTTTGGTGGTGTTTTGGACGTGCGATCCAGTTTTTATTGATAAGGTCATGTGGGTCTACAACGATAGAGCTTCCTTATTCCAACCTCGACATTCTTCATCGCGCGCCTCCTCAATTTCCTACCCAACATCCAACAAACAAAACAACCACCCGACTCCCAATCACCACATCACAGGGGCGTCGCAATGTCGGCAATATACAATCTTGAGCCGCAGCCCACTGCATCAGTCATCATCCACACAACCCGAGGCGAACTCTCCGTCGAGCTCTTTGCTAAGCAAACACCGTTAACATGTCGCAACTTCTTACAACTAGCCCTCGACGGTTACTATGATAACACGGTATTCCATCGATTAGTTCCTGGCTTCATTCTACAGGGTGGCGATCCTACAGGCACCGGCAATGGCGGAGAATCGATATACGATGGAGGCGCATTCAGCGGCGACCTGGACCCGTGGCCCATGGACCAGCGCCTGGGAAAGAATGCGGGACCAACGGGAATAAACTTCAAAGACGAATTCCACTCTCGCCTCAAGTTCAACCGTCGCGGTCTACTGGGCTCAGCAAACGAGTCACGTCCGGATACGAACGGCAGCCAATTCTTCTTTACTCTTGACAAGGCCGAGGAGTTGAATGGGAAGAATACTCTTTTCGGGCGAATCGCTGGCGATACCATCTACAATTTGGCGAAAATGGGCGAGGGCGAAGTGGATGAGGCAACAGAACGGCCTGCCTATCCCGTCAAGATTGAGAGAATAGAGATCTTGGTCAACCCCTTTGACGACATGAAGAAGCGATCTCGAGTCGCTGTTCAGGTGTTATCCAAAACAACTACGACTAAGGATAAGAAGAAGAAGCGGAAAGCTGGAAAACAATTACTCAGTTTTGGCGACGACGAAGGCGACGAGGATATGCCAGTACTCAAGAAAAAGAAATTTGATACGCGAATTGTCATGGAAGATGAGGAAGAAGACCATGAGCCCAAGAAGCCAGCAAAGAAGAAGCCCAAGAAGCAAAAAGCAGCAGATAAGAAATGGCCAAGTGCGGAAGAAGCGAGAGAAAAGCCTAGTCTCCCCTCCAAGGCTACCTCCGTTGATGATTCGTTTAAGGAGATTCGGCGAAAACCTAGTTCACCTAAGAAGAGAGAATCAGAGTATGAATCACCTGAACCGGAAGTTCCTAAAAAGACTGCTCTGGAACGAGCCAACGAGGAGATGGCAGCACTAAAGGCCTCGATGCGGCGGACCATCCATACAGAGGAGCCTGTTCAGGAGAAAAAGAAGTCTGCGCTGGAATCTATGATCCCTGAAACATCAACCAGGGGACGGAAACGAAGGCCAGGCACTACCAATACGTCGGCAAACGAAGACTCCAAGACCCTTCGCATGCTCAAGGCTTTCCAGTCCAGGTTGGATAAGGCACCTCCAAAGAAGGAGAATGAGCCTGCAACAGACAAAGCGTCTGCAGTAGAAGGAGACGCGCAGGCTGCGGATGATGAAGCTGAGCTGTGTGATCTGCACTTCATCGCAAACTGCCAAAGCTGCACGTCATGGGACAAGCAGGAGAAAGATGAGAGCGACGATGAGGGCTGGATGTCTCACTCTCTGAGTTTTGCGGCGGATAAACTGGGTAAGGACCTGAGCAACCGCAAGAAGGCAGAAGAAGAGCTCGTGGTTATCGATCCGCGCGAGAAGGCTCGGACGCTCAAAGACGAGAAGAAGGCTGCTAGGGACGCCCGACAAGGGAATTCAGGAAGGGCATGGGACCAGGCCCGAGACGCAGCGAGGAACGCCAAAATGGCTCAAGCCGCGTCACTCGCAGGGCGAGGAGCAAAGTAGAGAAGGACTAAAGGGCTAGCTAGATACCTTGTGCGTGTTGTTCAATCCCTGTATCATGCTTAGGTGTTAAAGCCTGAAGGTTTGTACATAATAGGAGTTATAGCCATATTAGGAATGGTCCATCTACGATACCCAGCATACAACGTCGAGGCCAGGTTCATCCTCCCCCCTTCTCGACTAGTCTGACTGACAGCCATGGTGACGCCAACGGTTGGTTGTTCGCTGAAGAAAGTGACATTAGTCAATGGGCCATGTAAGCTGTCCGTCCCCACATCGACGATGTCATATCCCACAATGACGATGAATTTTCAACTACATAAAAGCAAAGGTAAAAAAAAAAAAAACCAGCAAATAAATGGCACTTAGCATAATGCAATGAAATAGTAATTAGTTTGGTTGCTCAATCAAGGGGGCGATAGTTGAGACATACCTAGACAAGTCGTTAAAAGCCGTCAAGAGGCTGAAAAGCCGTAGCCGTTGCGACGTTGAAACAGATCGAGATCTTTGTCTTATCATCACGTGCTTGTCACAATCTGAGAACTCTAATTGGCTTGATAACCCTGGACACCCAAAATCCGCCCGCTTCATTTGCTCCGGAAGACCCATATTCGCAGCGCAATCGTTCAACTCCAACATCGCCCATCACCAAACATCAGTAACTTGAATGCAACGTCGGCATTTGTTGCGTTAAGATTTCGACCCCTGTATCGCCTTGTTCTGCACTTCAGGATGGGCTTGTCGCTTACAGATTCAGCCCGCCCTTGATCTATATAGACCGAGGCCCTCAGACTGCGAAACTCCCCTCCCAAGTCTTTTCTTTCCACTACAAATATCGGCCAAACGCGCTTCACGATTTATCTTGCTCTGAGGCATCACCACGCGAGCTCCGTACACGAAGCAAGAGCCATCGCGTGGCCGTCTTCGGTCTTGTTTGTTCCTCGCTATTGTTCCTCCTCCGCGATCGGATCTCAAAGGCTGCGCCTCTTGACCAACAATACTCAGCAACTCTTTATTCACTTCGGTTTTGAACGCGCTTGCACGCTTGTTCGTTATTAGTATCAAACGCGCCTACCGCTGTCTCCCTCAAAAACCCAACGCGACCGAAAAATAAGCCAATTGTTGAACTCTTACCACGAATGACCTTGCGCGCCTACGATTGCAAAAGTTTTAATACGAGAGACGATTACTCTTCTAACTTTCGCGCCGTCAAATCACACGTTGCCTGAACCACCGACTACGAATAAAGCGAAAAGGCCGACTGTCTCCAAAGTGATTCGCAACCGTAGCCTCGGAATCTTACCCAACAAGATTAGGCATCGATAACACGTCAATCACACAGACCGCTTCCCAAGAAGCGCCGATTTCTCAAACTCATTTTCATGTCTGCGCCGAATCCCAGGAAACGAGCAGCACCGGGAGCATCGCCCATGATACCCATACCGCAGCAGATGCAGCAGCAATACAATTCCGGGAATGCGGCGGGGGACCAGATGTTGCGCTGGAATGGCTTGGGCGATGCTTCGGGCTTCACCAACGATGCGGGAGGGATGATGGATGTGAATGCACATATTGGCAACTCATTTGGCCTGGTTCCGACACAGCCGCAATATTCTCAGCCCGTGTCGACACCTTCAAACTCGCTTGCTCGACGGCAACCGAATCACGCTCTTGTTCCGACCAACCCACGGACCAACTTTGGCGGATCTGTCGATAACTGGGCATCTTTCGCCAATGATGAAAATGCCCTGCTCCCACAGAACCCTTCTGAAAACTTGAGCGAGCAGGACAACGTCGAGTTATTGGAGGAGATGGCACAGAAGGCCAAGCGAGAAGCCCAAGCAAAGCGCAAACAGATTCCGCCTTTTGTGCAAAAGCTAAGCAGGTAAGCTCGCTTGAATAGATAACTTTGAACAAATAAACTAACGGCAAAAGTTTCCTAGAAGAGCGCAAAAATGAAGACTTGATTCGGTGGTCGGAAAAGGGCGATTCGTTCATAGTGCTGGATGAAGACGAATTTGCAAAGACATTGATCCCTGAATTGTTCAAGCACAACAACTACGCCTCATTTGTTCGACAACTCAACATGTATGGGTTCCACAAACGCGTGGGTTTGTCTGATAATTCTATGCGAGCTAGCGAGCGCAAGAACAAGAGCCCAAGCGAATATTCCAACCCCTATTTCCGCCGCGGCCATCCGAACCTGTTGTGGCTCATCAACAAGCCCAAGAGTGGCAGCAAGGCAAAGAAGGGTGCTAAAGGCATCGAGGGTGACAATGACAGCGAGGAGGAGGTTGTGAACGAAGAAGTACTTGGCTCAGGATTGGGAACTTCAACCGCCCAGCCTCCTCGGTCCTTGCCGGCTGGTGAAGCCCAGCCCATGCCTAAGAAGGAGATGACCCTTATACGGGAGGAGTTGAGCAAAGTCCGGGATCAACAAAAGCTTATTCTTGGTGCCATCAATCGACTGCAGAGAAACAACACCGACTTGTACAACCAGGCACTCATGTTCCAGAACCAGCACGACCGCCACCAAAACTCCATCAACGCCATTCTCAACTTCCTCGCCAATGTGTTTAGGAAAACGCTAGAAGACCAGGGTAACTCACAGAACGTGAGCGATATCATCTCTAGCATGATCACGAACCAGAACCAGCAGTCTGGACAGCACGGAAGTGTCGTCGACCTCGGAGATTTCATCCAGCAGATGGACTCTACAACATACGGCACTCCTCATAAAAAGACTCGTGGGCTGCTACCACCCATTCCAAACCAAAACAACCGCGCCCAGTCAGTCAGATCATCGTCTACGCCTAGCAGAACCACGCCTGGTAGCTCAGCATACCAGCCTGTTGGCCATCACAATCCAGAGATGGGTCATGTCACGGAGCTTATCGACAATTCCCCAACAGATACAACTTCTCCCAACCTCCGCCACGAGCTCGAGACAAATCCTCATGAGCGTATGATGAAGATTATTAATGACCACAACGCCACTAACACTCAAGGCTTGGATCTGCCAGAGGCGGCAGAGATCGTCGCCAACGCGCCCAACGCCTTGAGCAATGCTCAGCGCAACAAGTTGGCCAACCTCATGGCTAGCCAATCCTCGTCTGCTCCATCCTCCAGGTCAACTCCCGCCCCTACCCCTGTCTCTGTAACGCCGGCGCCTCCTCAGGTACCTACGTCAGATCCTCACATGTCCATGCCCACCATGCCCGCTTCTGCCTCTGTTTCACCTCCGCCCATGGAATCCAATCCCCCTCCCTCGCTGTCCCCTATCATGGGACCTCCCATGGCGCCCCCCTCGTTGAACGAGATCAAGACCAACCAATCTGAACTAGACCAACTCCAGCGTCTACAAAGCGAACAAGACGCCAACATAAACGAGCTGGGTACCCTGCTTGGACCGCTAAGCCCTTCTGGACACATCCCTGGTCTGGGCGATGGCGAGTATTTTGATCCTCCATCAAGCGACTTCGATCAGTACTTTGATAGTAACGCGTTATTTGGCGGCCAGTTCCCGGCAGATGGCAATGACTTCAATTTTACACTCGACACGGACCCAAACCATCACCATCAGGCATCACTGAATCTAGGACACGGGATACCCCATGCAAGCGTTACCAATACTCCAAGTCCCGCGGGAACAGAGGAAATACCTCGCGATGACTTGCGACTAGATGGGGCTCCCGATCGAGGAATTAAGCGGCAACGCGTAGGCTAGCATTCTGAGCCCTGGGTCTTGTTCGGGAGGCATCCGGGGTCGAGATTAAAGGCTCCGTCGGAGCTACCGTGGGCCATTTGGTTTTCACGTGTATTTGTTACGCATTACATACCTCTTCTCTCGCCAGAATAATTCCGTTCGCGGTGAAGTTGACGAACACGTGTGGTTCCTCAACAGTACCCGTGATTGAGCGATTTTTAAAAAACGTAACACAAGCGGTCAGGCTATTTTTAAAGCCTGTATATCGATTGCGCAAATAAGTCATTGATTTTTCAGAGGGGAGAAAAAGAGTCATAGATCCCACGGAGTCGGGGAGTATAAAAGGTATACATCTGGATACAGGAGGGACCTGTCGCTTCGGGATTCATGATATGATATAAGCGATTTAGTACGATTCATTATCATCTTTTTAATCAACTGCTTCTTTAAATATTATCATTGATGTTGCTATTGACTTGCTATTCTTCTTTTGAGAAGCAAGGGTTTTCATACATAGTTGAGATAAACGTGCTGTATCAAAAAAGTCGACAGGTCTTTGTCTACCAACTTGAATCAACAAGTTCACTCCTTGTCTTGACAATATGCCCCTTATCCTACCGTTGCGCGAAAGAGAGTGCAGTTGAATTGTCCATCACAAAGAAAATGCCTGGTGATAGAACCTAAAGAACGAATGCAATGGGCACATGTTCTGAAGTACAGTCCTTGCATTGTCTAAGAGACAACTCGCATGTTCAGCTCTCACTACATGAACACGTTTCTGACACTCACTTTCATGAACAAAGTTATTATCTTTAAAAAAAATAAAAATAAAAGATTGAGAGTTCGCCCAGAAAATGAATGTATATAAATAAGCCCAGGTCGCTGCAGGGCTACGTTTTCCATCCTCATCCTCATCCTCATCCGCAACTCCCAACTTGCTGACAAGGTCTTTGTATACACTCAATTAATATCGTCGAGCTGGTCTAGACGATAGAGTAAGATTCCAGAGACAGTAAGCAGCAGCCCATCCCTACTCTCAGCTAACCCAACATAGGTTCGTTCGGTACCGAGTCTTGGTCCGAGATGGCTCCCATTCGCAGAATCAAGGTCTACATGCCTGTCAGCAGTGATCCCACTGCAGGACATGAAGTCTTTGGCATCTATATCAGAAAGCTGTCTCTTTGGCAGGAGAAGCTCAAGCCGAAGCGACGTGGCAACACTGTAGCCAAAAAGTGCCAAGAAACCGGTGCTACCACCGGTCGGTGGACCATCACCAACGGCTCTTTCGAGGTCGATAAAGAAAAGGATCTCCCCTCGCCCGGGTTTCCAGTAGTCGATGTGCCCAGCCCGACCAAGACCGCTTCTTCCTCGGGCTCTAACACCCCATGCTTCACAATAGATGAGTGGGCGCGGATCGATCAGATGTCTGGCCTGGACGCCGATGTGCTCCATCAACGTCTGATGACAGAGTTAATCTTGGAAGGTAAGATAACCCCTACACCAGACCGAAACTACGAAGGTTCGTATGCATCTATTTTTCATGATATGGCTATTCAGGAAGCGCGAGACGCGCAACGGAACGCTCTGCAGGCTTCTGCACGCGTCCCGCCTCTTCACGACGACAGTGTCCAGGGGTGGAGATTCCTGCATGGCATCCTCTCCCTGGCGACACCTCTCAGCAATGGTAAGCCGTTCCCTGCCTATCATCCCAACCAGCGAGCCTACCTTCACACCCGGGACAAGAAGAATGGCCGGATGGTCACCACCTGCATCCGGAACCTCGATGCCTGCTCCAAGGCTGAGCTCCTGAAGCTCATCAACCTCATCGAGGAGCGTGGATGGCAGGACATGATCTATGTCGCTAACCAGGGAGAGGACATTCCCAACAATCTCCAGCAGGACGATGAAGCCCAGCCATTGTATTGGTATGGCTAGTGTATTGGTTGTGAATTTGACAGCTAACAGTTTGGTATGGAGTTTGGAGCTTGTAGGTTGGTAAGGGTAGTATTAGGCAACGCGGGTATACTGCAAACATAATTTACTCGATTGGTTGGATTTCGGTTGCTTTTGCCGTGTCAAGTCTGAAGCGTCGTGCGTTGAGTGATGTTTCGTCTGTTCCTAATCGAAGCTTAACTGCACTGCTTGTTTAGCAGAATGGCCAAGGCACAGTAGTGATTCTGTTCGAAGCATTCCAGATCAGGTCATATCGTATGGAGAGTGTGGTTCATGGATCTCAGCCGGCAATCGGGTTTGCGTGTATCGTCACATTCTCAATGCGAACCGGCTCCTTTGGTCTGTTCTTGCGATCAACCTCGATAGCCTCCATCTTGGCCAATGTCGCCAAACCCTCGTCTCCAATAACGCGTCCAAACACCGTGTTTAAGCCATCCAGATGCGGCGCTTTGTCGAATGTGATAAAGAACTGCGATCCATTTGTTCCTGGTCCCTTGTTGGCCATCGATAACACTCCTCTTGATCCGTGTCTCAAGGCTGGTCGAATCTCGTCTTCAAACGCGCCTCCCCAGATACTGCGTCCACCTTTGGGGTTCTCGGGAGGGTTGGGTGTAGCGGGCGCGCCTGTTTGCGCCATGAACTTGGGGATGAGTCGGTGAAAGGGCGACTGGTCATAGTAACCCGAGCCGCAGAGGGCGAGGAAGTTCTACCAGAGGTTAGTCAAACTGTCAAAGAGACTTGGGTCGAAACTGGAGGGTTTCATGTTACGAACCTCTGCAGTTTTGGGGACACTTTCGCAGTAGATCCCAACTTTGATGTCGCCGTGCGATGTGTGTAGCGTGACCGACATTATGTTCTTAGTGTGTGTATCGAATGTAGTAGTTGTTTCGGTGGTGAATAGTGAATAGTTGAAGAAGTAGCAGCAGTACAGAAAATGATTGGATGATTCTTGGAAATTGATGATTACTAATACGTCTAACAGCCCGCAGAACATCACCATAGCAAGAAATATACCAAGAGATAAAAACTGTTGCAGTCCTTTGCAAATAATTATCGTTTTGATTTCGCACAAAAATGGATTGCAGAAGCTACAAAACAAACATATCTGCTACTAGGTCTCTCGCCCCAAAATGTACCATCACCAACTCCGTCTCGAGCTGCCTCTTGTATTTTGCAATAAGGGGAAATCCAAACACTTTGCGTGTGTAATCCTACGTTTGCTTAGTTCTCCCGGGCATCTCTATTGCGATCACCTGTTTGTATTTCCCTACTCATCTATCTCCTTGACCATTTCGCCTGATAATAATGAATAGTTTCTAATTCTTCTCGTCCCTTCAGTCAGTTGATTCGGCACTCCTCTAGCCAGCAAAACTGCACTCCCGAAGCCCAGAATGATGGTTGCACTCAGCTACCTGCCAAAGCATGCATACAGCGCCTATCACACCTGTCAAGAGGTCTGTCAGTGTCGACATTGTTGATTGGGGCCACGACAACTACCCTCGGCGCATCAGTGACGCCAATCACAAGGACGACCCAGCTGCCTGGAGAAGTGTACAGGCACTGGCAGGAGAACACAGGGCTTCAGTTTGGGTCGAGCCAAAGGGTAAAAGCTGCAAGCATTTCATGCTGGGCTCTTCTCACAATAGCTTTTGGTTGGGCGGCCCCTGCTGACCAGTCTCGGGCCTCTCTGCCTTGGCCTTCTTTTCTGGCCTTCCTATCCTGTATTGAAAGTGCCTAGGCTTGACCGAGCTGCACCTCCTAGAAGGCTACAATATTAGCTCAAAATTCAAAGGGGTAACAATCAACGCGCTGGAACAGCAGTAGCAAAAACGGCCTGATATTGTCTATCAATGGCCAGTGACATACAATTCGACGGGATCACGTTGGACGTAACTCACGGGCCGGAGCGTCGAACCCGTCCATGCCCCTCGCTTGCCCTGGCCTCGAGGAGCGAATTGCTTCTCTCGAGCTGCGCCGTAGCACCTGGAACCGCCGATGCCCCCGGAGCATGTTTTCCCTGTCTCAAGGATGGCTGCGTCCGTGTACGAGAGAGAAAGTGCACTTGCACGACGTTGTACAGCGGCTCGTGAAGAGTTGGACGACATGTGTATACCCGCCCGATCACTCTTAACGGGCGATGTGCTGCGATACAAATCATGTGCATTGTAGTATGTACGCAGCCCTACAGAATGCGCTGACAATCCGTCAGATCAGGGGCTGCCTGCTAGGCAGTCAGCGTGAAGAGCTACTGTATTCAGTATCACTACCACATCAAGGGTCAGGATAAAGACACTGAAGGATCGAAATTGCACGTCCGTTTTCAGCTAATGAGGGGATTTCCAACATTTCGATAACTTGCATCTTGGCAAGGCAATCGCCGATTAATCAAAAGTCGATTCGTACGTGTGCGGATCCTGCAAGCGTTTAGCCAGGCATGTCCAAGGATCAATCTATAATAGTACTTTGGTAAAAGCAAACCCTTTCAGCTAGACCAAAGGCTTCTTCTATATCCAGGTGTGCTAAAGGAAAGAGTCCTTTTCTTTTCTTGCTTGAACTCCAGGGATCATGGATAATCAGAAGCGCCAAAAGATGGAAGCCAACAACAACGCAGAGTAACAAGCCACAGCAAACCAAAAGAGGTCAGGCCGCAAATCAACATGGCGCCATGCGAGGTAGAGGTATGTGAAGGGATAATTGGGATCCTGGTTATCCTATCGGAGAATTGAACTCGTCGGATATCGATCTTTCCGATTTACGGTTTGTTTATTTATTATTAGAGAGGCGTCAAATCAAAGGCCAGAGAATGTCTTGTAGATTGAAGAATAACCTGTTTAGATCCATGTACAGTCACATCGTGGCGCAGCATAGATACACTAACGTTGGGTCGACGTTGCGAACAGATAGTTGTGCCTTGTCATGTCATGTCTTGTCTTGTCTTGCCTTGCCTTGCCTTGCATAAATCGTCCATCTTGGTACAGCAGCATCAGCAACTTGAGCCATTATACCGCAAAGTCAAAGGCGTCGTTGCCACAACAAACCAGCCTCCCGACCTTTGCTCGTGCCAGACACGCCACTCTTTCGACGGAACCGTATATGATCAAAAACAGCAAACTCAACGTGATATTGTTCTGTCTTGAGCAGTCAGTAACAGAATCGGGGCCTCGGTCCCTTCGCCGCCAAATGAGCTATCTTTATTTTGGTTACATCGCACTTCAATTAGAGTTCTTGAAACACGATGGGGAATGGGTATTGGAGTTTAAAATCAATAAAAATAGCGTGGACAACGCACGTTCTGAGGCTTGGTTGATACGCGAGTCCCTCGGCGGGCTGAGAGACGAGACACCAATGGGTAAGGTATCGATCGGTTGGGCTGAGGGATTCGTCCACGAGCATTGCTAGTCGCGGCCACGTTGGAGGTTGGTCAGTATTCAGCAGAAGCAATATTGGAAGCCACTTGTATCTATAACAGGTGAGTTCAGCCTTGCCATCGTTGAAACCAAGCACGCCATAATTGAATTGGTTCTCGAACCAGATTCCTTCTCTCTGCGGCTTGAACCAGCCTGAATCAATCTGACTCCCAAATCACGATCATGAAACCCCACAGTACAGTAGCAGCAGCTTGCGGGGATGAACCAGGACGAACAAATCCGATGACTGGTGCACGAGCCCTGGCTATCGACAGGGGCCCTGGTCAACGGTCCTCTGGAAACTTGGATCGCGAAAGGCTGCCCGATTCGGACGCTCATCCGCGGTCACGAACTTGACTGAATATTTTGATTGTTTGCGCGAGATGTCCGGTCTTTCATCTGAGTCTGAACCAATGCGAACAGCCTGCTCCCCGAGCCGTTGAGCACTGGCTGGTTAAACACATCGGATGAGTCCTCGGTCTCGGTGGCTGTTGTTGCAGATTCCAGCTCAACCAGCTTCCCGGCTTGTATATGTCTGAAAAAAGCAAACATGGACAAGGTGCCCAACCAACCAGAAGCCACAATCCAATCTCGCCATCAATGCCAGCAAGGCCATACCCTGCAACTTTACCGTCCGCCAGTGAATCGAATGTTATGCCATTTACAGTGCTGGCAGAGCTGACCGTGTTCCGGTGGCAGCCGAAAGCTGAATGTCAGCTCGGCCATTCAATTGATAACACGAGGCCGAAGTATCTTGTCTGTCCATGCCGTCTTGTATCGCGAATCTTGGATCCTGTTTTGAGAAATACCATCAAAATGCCCATGATGAAATGACGAATAGCACCGAAAGCATCCACATGTATGTGACCGATCTACAGAGGGGGATGTCCGCGTCAATGGCCGACAGAACAATTCTGGCCGCTGATAGGGCGCTCGGTGATGGCCATGCTTACAGCCTCCCACCTCCAGCTGCCAGTTCCTGGACACACCAGCCGGACTAGGCAGAAAGGACTCCATCCCCAACAGGTTGGTAGGGCAGACTTGCCAGCGATTCGCAGCGACTAAGACCCAAAGGGACCAGGGATCGGACCTTGACGACGAACCATTGACTGCAACTTATCGTCATGAAGATGTAGGCAGCTGAAAACCAAGCCTCTTTGGGAAGTTCTCAGCTTCTTATTGGACATTCGGTGCTTAGCCCTCTGGTTTGAGATCCAAGATTGTGGTTCTTGGTCAGCAGAATGCTACCCTGGTCACTCGCAGATGCCTCTTTCGGATGCAAAACACAATACCGCTCGGTGTTTCTGTTCCTTATCTCCATGTTTATTTTTTGTTGTTATTTCAGGTCTCGAGTCGCGCGCGATATGAATACATTGTCCGTAGCAACATGCTAATTGGTAATGAGTGATTGCACAGCTTCAACTATGTGATAAGGGTTGGCGAGTGCAAAGGATCATTTGGATGGTGTAATTGACCAATAACACGTCACGATCCATCCCCGCAAAGTTAGTGCCATTCGAGCGGAAACTACCCTGGAGCTTACTATAATAGGCACATGGCTTGTTTAACAACTTCCCTTCAACAATATTATGAAAGGGTCTGCTGGGATATCACGAACAGAATGCCGTGCCTAGTATCACCGTGTCTGAACGAACGAGTGCATATAGATGGCCAATTGTCCCAAACAGCAGCTCAACAGCGAGCACAAAACATTCGTGGTGTGGAATCAATCAAACAACAACACAGGCGCAGCATCGGAATGAAAAAGGAATCTGTGGCAAACTTGCTGATCCGGGCAAGGTTATCCTGTTCATGGTTGGCTTCAACCAGTACGGTAAGGAATGTATCAACACTGGTCTGGTATCGCCACAGGTCAACTAACCCAGGTAAAGCCGCATCGCGACGAGGTCATCCCGATGTCTTGATCGGATCAACTGACTTCTGTCGAATGCAAACCTTTCCCAAGCCTTCGGTCATCAACGGTACTTGATTTCAAATCCATCGGTTTTCTGCGGGACCTTGAGGCGAACAGCCGAAAGATTCCATTCCTGCGCTCACTCCTCCTGGAACTAGAACAGGCAAAGAGTAGTACCGAGGGCCAAGATCGGATTTGTTAGCATCTTCACCACGGAAACGCTGCGTAAAAGAGGAGTTGGTAAAGATTTTCAAGTGGAAAACGCGACGTCGAATGAGGGGGGGGGGGCAGAGATTTCCGTACCATCGCCGTAGCAATAGGAGAGAAAAATGCGAGATTGGCTCTCTTTTCAACTCCGTCTATGCCGTGGTGATGTAGTTCCGACAAGTCTTGGCACTGCGAAGAAGTCAAAGGTCCAGTCCAAGTGGGCTTTTGCTTCTTTCCCACTCCCGCTTTGCCGCTTTCCCTGGCAGGCGTCCCAACAGAGGCCATGGATCCAGTCAGTCTCGGCTCTTGTCGACCTTGGGTCGTCGTGGTGAAGAGGCCAGGGGATGGAGGCTTTTTGCAGGCTGGGCCGCTGGGGATCAACGCTGCCGACATTAGCATAATCACGGGTCACGAGACATAAAACGGCGCGCGTTAGGTAAGCGGATAAGTGGTGTGCATAAAGATAGCGAGTAAGATGAACGAGAACAAAAAAAGAGGAGAGAGATTGGCACTCGGTTTCTGGCGTCGCGTAAAAGGACCCTGAGCCAACCATATTTTAGCGCGTCACAAACCCAGCATGTGGAGGAACGCCAGACTAAAAGAAGGATGGTCTCTCGGGGTTTTCAGCCTCATTTCGCTCTGGAAACAGGGAGTGGTGTCGTCACTTGGACGGGTAGCTCCGCTCTGTGGAAGGCTTCTGGAAGAACTGCACTCTTAGCGTCAATAAAAGCTGGGGCCGGACACGTGCATGCAGGTCAAAATCAAAATTGTGCAAAGATCCATGGATAACCTCAAATTGCAGCACGGTCGGGGACGAGGCAAATGGGGTTACCCGTGCAGCACGGTACCACTCTGTCGGGCAAACCGACCCCCTATCCAATAGATATATGTTAGTTACGTACTGCGCGGAGCAGACGGCACTTTTTCGAGGGGGCTCAAGGGGCTCAAGGGCCGGGCTGCCGGGGACATGAATAAGAGAAAAATCCACCTCGAGCCACTTGGTAACATCCGCCGGTCGAAGCGGATCGGCCTTCAATCCTCGGAGGGCAAAGATCTCTCGGCTCAAACGGTGGATGTTCGCAACCGCATCCAACGAGAACGATGCTGTTGATAACCAATTCGAGGGAGACGGCTTGTCTCAGGCGATAGGGGGTTTGTGTAGCCCGCTAACCGTCGGACCTGGCTACCCGGGCTTAATTAAGGTCATTTTCAACCGGTCCTTGCTCCCAGCAGAAACCGCCGCTTTGACTGAGATGCAGCTAAGTGGTCAATGAGCAGTCGTAAATAGCCAACGACAGCTTCATCGGGAGAAAAAAAAAAAATCTAATGCGGAGGGTCCTGCGAGGAAATGGAGTGAGTGGCCGATGCAGACTCCATTGTGACCAGCCTCAAAACATTGAGCGTAAGTGATATACCTTTTTCTAAAACTTCAATTTTCTCACTGCAGCGGAGGTGGTTCCTATTTCACGCGTCTCGCAGCAACCCATGTACGTGGAACGTGTTGTGAGCTGCAAATCATGACCAAAGCTCGCGCGTCTCCAAAACGCACTTGGCGTCTATCCGTAAGAGACGAGACACGTTTAAAAAAAGTGATGGGGGTTGGGAATGGGGGCACGGACAAGGAACGGGGTTGATCTTAGGGATCTTTGGTTCAGCTGCTGCTGCGGTCACAGGCGTGTCGTGTCAGCATCGGCACAGGCGTTATTCGTTGGTTTAAACTGCTAGGCAACGCAATACAGTGAGGCGAGGGCGGAGCGTGGGATGATGCGGATGCATCGCCAAAAGTCGAGATGATGTCGTTAACGCCAGAATTAAGCAACTAATCCGAGACGGATGTGTCTCGCACCCTGAACTCTGCAGTAGTCACAACGTCCAAGCCAACCTAATAACGCGCAGCGCATATTCGTACGGAAACCCCAGCAGGGAAAGTGCAAAAAGCCAAACATCCATACGAGATGGTGAGTTTTACTAGGGATAAGCCTTGCTAAAGTGCTTGCACATCCTGACGTACCAACATGTAACCGTTGGTATTCTGCACCAAGTGACAGCGCCTTTCTGATGCAGGCGTGCCGCTCTTTGGGATCCCACAATCACAGTACATACAGTAAACCCATGCAGCCAGGGATCTATTGGAGTTGTCGAGTGTGTAAAAATGGAACTGCTGCACCACCTCGAGTTTTGGAGCCAACGCAAGACACTTTCAACACCGAGGTTACCCTACCTTGCGTCGTACCTCAAAAACAATTGACTCCCGCGGACGATTGCGGCTCTGTTCAATTTCCACCGTTTCACAGGAATGAATGTGCTCGAGAGCTGCCAGTCTTACAGCATAGAGATTCAAGGGCGTACGGTAAGGAAGGGTCCGAAACAAGTTCTGAGAAATGTTTCATCTCCTAAAGAGATTGTCGGGTTTTCAACAGGCAACAGTAAGTCAGTATTGATTGAATATTATGTAACAATTCAAGACGCCATCCCAGTTCTGAGAGTGAATGCGGGGCAGACACTAACATTAGTCTAGACTCTAAGTGGGGCTACTTACAGGGCTTTATTCCGCTAGGCTCTTCACTGGAGCCATTGATGTCACATTTTCAAGGTCAAATGTGAGGGTGAATTGAAACTTGCATCATCAAAAGTAGGGTATGGAAGAGGAGATGAAGTACGAGAACACTGAAGGGAAGCCGGAACCTTGTTGACATGGTGATAGTCACAAAATTGCCTCCAAAGCTGTAGAAAGAGGGCTAGTTTTGAGGTTAGTCAGACCATTGATGCACCTTTAATCACCTCTCGCTAGGACATGGGTAAGCCGGATCACAGCCAGTAGCGCAACGACCGAATCGCGCGAATCTGTCACGAGTTTAGGCCTTTGGTCAAGACATCGAACGATCTAGCCTATCAATGTCCTTTGTAAGATTGTGAGCCTCAGGAACAGGCTATTGATTGTCAAAGACGGCCATGTTTACCTGGCCAGCCACCAACAGCCTCATGTCAATGGATCGACAGATGGTAAGGAGTGGCTCATGCGGCTTTTGCAAACCGTGGCTTGGGTCTTTGTTCAGGTCGCCTTTGTTTTATCATTGTTTAGCGGTCTGATTTATGGCCTCATGTGTCCCCAGTTAATTCTGATGTAGCTGAGCAAACATAGCTGCAGCTACCAGTCAACAATGATTGCTGGACCAACTTGTCACCAAAGGCAACCGTTGCGATGCCCACCAACCTCTTCCTTCTCGGGAATAGCTGCTCCTGAGGGTGTTACTTTAGCCAAGAGACCGTCTTCGGCCGCTTCAGAGGAACAGCAGCAGAGTTCAAGCTATACTGGTGCTGCTGATGGAGAGCTCACTACGTAGTGATAGTCGATCGCTTGAAGCGGGCACCTCAAGCTTGATGGCAGTTGGCTGAGACTCCAACTAACTCACAACTGGATACCGAACAGTCCACAATGGCCTCGTAGATCCATCGCTACCGGCGAGCAACGGCAACTTTGCAGGTAATCACAACCGCGACTCCGAATGCCAAGACAGGCACGTCATGGTAGTTGCTCGGCTGAGCCGCTTGATCACCAACCCAACTAGCAGTGACATGTTCCGTGCTGTGTATATGGGCTATTGAATAACGGACGAGGCATGGCACCTTCAGACAGTCGATCTACAACACTGGCACACCACCAGATCGATATCTCGACCCTCCGCGTCGGGAACGTCCAGGGGATCCTGGACATGGTTCCCGGGGCTACCCCTCACTGGCGTCAAGCTGGTGCATGTGAGAAGTGAGAAAAGACATGGTGACAAAAAGAAAAGAGAGATCCTATGAGATCCAATTCCGATGAAGCCATCACCTCTCCTATCTTGCCCCAAAGAGCGACAAAGTCTCTGGGGACCTCATTTCCAACCTTGCCGCCCTTACCTTGGTTCAATCTCCGCGTCTGCATTGCTTCAAGTGGACGTTATGCACGTCGAACAATATTCTTGGTGATCTGGTTTTTCTGTCTATTGCTTCTTTTCAGTGCCAGGGTCCCGGCCGCTAAAGTTAGCATCTTCCGTTGCCTTTTCCCGCGCTCTCTCGTCCGCCCAGCCACCTGGGTCCGGCCCCAAGATGCGCTGACTGACTCTAGAGTCTCATGAGGTGCGTGTCTATGCCGTCCCATTGGCCATGGTGAACTGCGTCGCCATTTAACGCGGGCGCATTAATAACGTGCGCGCGAGGACGACGGGTTAATAAAGGGGTGCCGTCTCGCCTTTGCGCGGACCAACCGTGTATGTGTTACTTTCCGGTCCATTCGTGAGTTTCCATATGGTGTCGTGTGCTCGGCGTGTTTGTACCTGTGCCTGACTGAGCATGAGCCTAGGCTTGTGCTTTGGTCGTGTGCCTGTAGTGAGAGGTCTTTGTGTGGAGGTTTTGGGTGATCTGTGCCTAACTGCATCCCTCGCATAAGCAATATTCTTGATTTTTGGTGAGACTCGAGGCAGCTGCAGCCATCTGGGAGAAGATCCTCCTTGAGCTGAGGTCCAGCTAAATTGAACATCTGCAATGGAATTACTTGGACTTGTGGTTTCAGTACCACCAACCACAAGCGGCTGAAAATATGTTCCACCAACGTTGACTTGAGTTACCTCGAATCGACGGCATACGTAGCATAGATGCTAGACCCCGGCAATAGAACATTCCTACGATGGCTTCATCGGGGACTTTCCTACGTTTGATAAGGGTTACTGACTCGGCAGCACATCAACCGATACAGTACTGCCTGCCTTCAAGTCAATATTTGCCGGCAGTCGACTGGGCAACTTGTGGAGGCTTACTCAGTTAACTTTTGCCCAGACATGCATTTGCATTTGCATTAGAGATGGAGATGGAGACGGGTTGGATGGATAAGAGCACCGCATCACTGCGTCACCACCTTCACAAAAGGATTGTTGTGCTTGCTTTAGCATTATGCGTGACATGTGCCATTTATACAAGCCTATTCCCTTGGCTTCTAATGGCGTGGGGACCCTTTTCCCTTCACACCTGTGGGGAGGGCCAGTTTTTTCTTTTCTTTCTTTCTTTCCGTCGTCTTCCCTTGCAGTAGCAAATTGAAGCGGGCTTGGACGCCGCGGCATGGTATGGAAATGAGCATCGGGCGATTCTTAGGTTACAAGCAGAGATCGCTGATAGGCACGCACAGCACAGCACAGCACAGGAGAGGAAAGATGAGCGTAACTTTCACAATACGCCATGGCACCCATTGAAGCAAACAGTGTATGTATGGAGGCGCTCAATCCATGAAGGGGAACGCCATTATTGGTAGACTGTTGGTAATACCATGATATGATGCAGCAGTAAGGTAGAATCAATCTATTGTACATGCAAAGCCCAACTACTGCACAGTTTGCACTCTAGCGCTAGAATGACCGTCTGTCCGTCTGTCTGTCTACATGAACCTGTCAAGGAGCTACTCCGCACATTAACAACTAACAGTAGCGTGGTGGAAATGCAGCCGCAGCATGGACTACCTCGTTACATCTAATACCATCCTTTTTTCTCTCTCTTCATATTACTTTTAAAATATCGCCAAGCACCACCTCCTTTTATCAGCGGCGGATTATACCCTGACGCATAGTAGATAGTAGAGGAGGAAACAAAGATCGTCTATGAGATGGGTCTGACACCGTACAAGGTCCAATGAATTCGTTTGCGACACGAGGATTCATAGCTCGCTTCACCCTCATCTCAGTCCCGATGATGAGAATAGTATCGTGCGAGGGGTAAGGGTCATGTCTGGAACAGACAGATGAGGCGTGATGGTGAGAGCTGACAACTCATAGTCAGAGGCAAAGGCTCGTTGCATTGACCGGCAGATGCCCGATGATTAGTGTCAGCCAGATATTGAAGCTTATGTTATGTACGGATATGCGAATAGTGTCAAATTTGTGAATAGGCGGGGCTGTCCGGAGTGAGCAAACCTCCGCCTGAGCGAATAACCTTGTGGTTCAAGGGCCAAATTAGCCTTGGCAAGCACACGCAGAGCAACCTACTGTAGATGTAGCTCCGTACCGGAACTTGCAGGATTCAAGGGTTTCAGCAGGGCACCTCAGCAAAAGCTGACAACGTCTCACGGCTTTTCGAAGCGTATGTGTATGTATGTATGTACTGTACGTACTGTAGCACGGCCGGGCCGTCACCCCTGGCCAAGCAACGCAACGCGAAGACAATACCGCGCCGATGAACTAACACCATGGCGATGGGTAGGAGGCTGCAATAGGTAACTACGAGTTGACATCTACATACAGATAAGGAGCTGAAAATCACAATCATGTACAAATGACAGCTACGACTGCGACTCGTGATGCTGCAGCACCCACTGCGCTGCACTGCGCTGCATAGCATAATTACTATAAAGCCAATGAAAGACGAAGCAGCTTGTGATTTGGATCCAAGGCTTGTCTAGTGGACTGTAGTTCAGTGGATATGTATATCGAATTGGATTTGCAAGTCAAAGTCTAGTTGACACGCTGTGGGGATAGGTGAATGCAACCGCATGAGAGAAACCCAGGAGTCTGAGGGAGGATGAAGCGAGGTTCTCAATCATGACATGCATGATTAATTGGCTTTGAACGCGGCATAGCCAAGTGATTGGTTCAGGCGGAGATGCGGCACTCAACTCAACCTGAAAATAACGGACAATCACTGGTCCTGACAGACGTCTTTGTCGTAGGTCCAGGCTGTGTCTGGCAACGCCCCCAAAACCCACAGCAAACTCCCTTTCATCGCCGGGAGGGCAAACTGGGCTGTCTGAGATCTAGTGGCAGTCAACTCTTTACTGTACTGATAACTAACCACTAGAAGGAGTCCATCTAGCCTGGTCGCGCAGGTGCCGCGTCGGCTTGGGCGCTGAGGAACGACACGGTTGTCTAGCAAACGAGACGCGATGATGGCTTCACACTGCAAAAAGAATGGTTCGTCAAGAGCACAGCGCGCATTAGTTATGTACATAGCTACCTATGTACGTAGCGACGCCGGGGAAGGAGGAAGGAGTGTACAGTACGGAAAGGTCGCTGCAGCTCAGCGGGAGCTTATCCAAGCCCGCTATTGATGACGAGGTGGGATATTGTCTACGTTACGGGCAGCTCGGAACCCCATTAGAGTGCAGAAGCGTGGAGCTGCGTGCGCAATGGATCCTTTTTGTACATATTGTACTCGTCCATTGTTGGTTAGGGGACCCCATGCTTTGAAGGTTTGAGATGGACCAGCATTGCAAAGTGCAGCCTGAGCAACGACGGGTTGGCTTCATGCTTACTGATTCAGGTGCTGATACGGACTGGCTATTGGAGAATCTCATTAGCAACCCCTGGGCATCACCCTATCGTGAGATTGATGCAATTGCGATAACATGGATCTCATGATTTCTGTTTCGTTTAACACATGGCCCAAGCGGACCATGACTGACTGGCGATGACTTCGGTAAAGCAGGTCCGGAACAAGGCCGCGGTGTTAGCGGGCACCCTCAGAAATATCTCGAGTCAGTATTGTCTCCTTGATTCCCATGTCAAAAAAGGAGAGACATGTTAACGAAAGGGTGCATAAATGCCACCACGGCTTTCACATACACCTGGTGGTGTTGGTCGACTCGCTGTGGTGAGCTGCGTAGCGCTCCTCAATAGGTCGTTGAATGGATGGATGCACAATACTCGTAAACAAGCAATGGGCCGGTTGTGGCCCTACGCAACGGCCCTATGCAACGAGACCGTTAAGCGACCATGCAGAAGTTCTAAACAAACATAAAGTTGTGATGGCTGCAGGAAGTGACAAGATTGATGATGTAGCATGATTAAGATTCTGTTGCTCACCAAGTAAAGATTTAATGCTATTAGGCAAAATACACATTAATAAGGTAGACGGGGCATCGGACAAGGTTTTGAGGCTATTTCAGGTTAAAAACGCCCGTCGTTCCCCAACAAGTCGATGTATATAATTAATTCAAGATCACCTTGTTCTAGATTCCACGACCGTTGTTTCGGATCATGTATCAGGCACATGTCTCTGCCTGTCTGTCTGCCATTTATGTATATTAAATCAGATCAAAACCGATCATCACCATCACCACTACTCATTGAATCATCGATTTACTTTATAGTCATCGCTTTTCTTAGTCCAGACGCGGCCATGATCAGAAATCGATCAATCTTCTCTTCACACATATTGATCTTTTCCTACATTGTACGTATCCGAGGCCGTCTCACACGCCTGCCTTCAATCGCGGATCCCTGCCTCAAGCCTTCGCCGTATTTCACCAGCCGAGAGACAGAACACGCTACGACACGACACAATTGGCACAAAATCTCCAGGCCCAGCACAGGCTCGCTCACGCTCACGCTCACGCTCACACGCTTGATACACGCTTCCACAGCACACGCTTCTTCCCAAACTCCCAGGTGAACTGCTAGCGTCCGCCCGAACTGTAGTGTACCTTGCACACCCCCATGTTCAGACTTGTCCACTCTCGTCCTCGCTCCTCATCCTTTCGTTTCGCTGTCCTCACACCCAAGCCCCCTCCTGCTCTCAAGCCCCAAGCAAGCAAGCAAGCAAGCTACCTACCTATCTGCCTTTAGCCCAGCCTCCGAAGAGTTTGCCTTGAATGAGGTGCTTTATTATGGACGCAGCGATGAGGTCAAGGATAGGTCAGACTCGGTCCTGCCGTCGAAGCAGTTGTTCGATACTTGATCAACTGTTTGCCTGCTGCGTGATTAAGAATTGCATTGTACATAGATACATAGATACATAGATACATAGATACATAGATACATATTATAGCAGAGCCAGAAAGAAAGAGAGAGAGGGGGAAGAAGAAGAAGAAGAAAAGAGTTATTTGATTGATAGATCTGTTGTCCCTCATCCCAGAGTAAAACTTCCTTTTTTTTTTCTCATACTCCAACAAGTGCCAGGATTGGCTCACCTGCGGCTGGTGCTCCTCTTGGTGAAAGTGGGCGAGCGACCAGTGGTGGGTGTGCGACTCCTGGTGGTCTCCTAGCAGGGGCCAGCCGTAAGTACCTCCGCCCGCTGTTGCCCAGCGCACAGGTACCTGGTCTGCGTCCCCGTATCGTACCCGCAAGCGGTACCTGTGCCAGGAAAACCAAGGTTGAGCCCAGGACAGGACAGGCTCAGGCTCAGGCAGTCGAAGTGGAGGTTTCCCGTCCCGAAAAGAGGCTGCTTTTTTAGTAAGGTCGCTAATGCGCTAATGCTAATGCTGCAGCAGCACCCAGCGAGTGGTCCATAGAAGCCAGGCAAGAAAGAGAAGGGTGAGTCGAGAGGCAGAGAGGCCACACCCAACACCACCCCCCCAGGCACCCCGAGCAAAGCATGGACATGGACATGGACATGGACTTGAACTTGGTTGCAGCTTTGGTTAAAACTACTCGCGTACCTCTCATCCAGTCCTTTTCCCTCTTCTCTATCCTCCTCCTACCTCTTCATCCTCCCTCCTCCCCCCTTCCTCCTCTCATTTTTATCGATTCCCTCATCTCTCATTCCGTCTTCTTCTCCTGACTCGACCACAGCAGGCCTGAAGACGCTTGAGACGAGGAGAAATCTCACACAGGGCTTCCGCTCGATACCTCTCCCTCAAAAGCCCCCATCCCGCCCTATTTAAAAAGGCCAGGACCTCGAGGCTGTGAGACTAGGCACAGAAACAGGCCGGACTGGGAAAGTGATTCAAAAGATACCTTTGCTGGTATTTCACTTTTCTACTTCCGCTTGGCCCTCCGTAGTTCTTCCCCCTCCAGCTTCAGCTTCAGCTTCTCCGACTCTGTAAAATTCCTCGGCTCATCCACCAGGAATTCCAGCCCAGTCTCAAGACACTCCCTCTCACCGCCGACGACACTCTCAAATCGACGCGCCCGCTCTCTTTGGATCATCCGATAGCGATCTCCCTCACCCTTCCGGGAAAATCTAGTTATCGAGGCACCTGATTGACGACTAGTTCGCCAACTGATTCTCGGTATCCCTTGGACCATTAGGAAAGGAGACAGCTACAAGTGCGATTATTCGAGCTCTCCAACGTCGCAGTGCCAATACCCCACAGCAATCGTCAACTCGCCGGTCACGCCGTCAATCTTTTGGCCGGTAATCGACCCAATTTTCGAAACGTTCAAAAGCGTCAAGAGAGGTATGTCATTCCTACGAAACCCAGCAGTTGTCTAGGGGTATGTATCTAATCACTCTCCCAGCTGCATGCCGAGGATACTTCTCCCGCATACCGCCCTCTCCACAACCACCACGCTCTTACATCTTGATTGAAGATTGCCCCGTGGGAGACGTTAGCTCGTTATTCCCACCCATTCACAAGGACTGTTTCACTCCTCGATCAACTCTTGTCAGTCTCCCCGATTCGTGGCAGTAAGTCTTCCTTTTCCCTCGATACCATACCCGTGCCATGTGTTTCGGATTCTGTTTGCATCATCATCATCATCCTGTCTATCGCCGAGGGATGGCTGCTTGCTCTAGCAATGCAATGCGCTCAACGAGCCACGATCTTGGCAAATCGAGATTCTGCACTAGTAGATAACCTCATACTGACGCACATGCCACTCTAGAGCCCTTGGATTGATCGTCTTTAAACGGCCCCTTTTCCAATCCCTTTCTTCCACCTCCAAACGATTTCTTTCTATGTACATGCACCTGGTTTTGATACCAGCCACGTTCACTTTTTTGTCTTCCACTCTCTTTAATATCTTAATATCCTAATACTTCGGCTTGCATCACTCATTTTGGCATCCGGAAACCAACGCTCCTTCATATTTCTCAAACCACAAGATTCCTGGCGAACCACTTAGTCTCTCATTCAACACCAAGCCACATCAGTCTATCGACTCCGTTACCGCACGCTACTCAAAATGGCGTACTCTCAACCCGACGACACCTTTTTCGTCGAGAGCGATGAGCCTCACCAAAGAATCACAGCACAGGAGGCGGCCCGCATGATGGCCCGTCAGCGGCAAGAGATCATTGGTGTAGAGCTCTCACGATTAGCAGGCGATGAATACCTCGAGGATATCATGCAACACATGCGACAGATGGAGGCATGTTGAGCTTGAACGGCCCAAACTTTATCTCGTTTGCTGACAATTAACAGGATGAAACTTTGCCCGATGCCTCCCTCATCGACATGCAGCGCGAGATCCAATGGTTCATGCGACCTTACCTAATCGACTTCCTCATTGAGGCTCACGCTGCCTTTGGCCTGTTGCCAGAAACCCTTTTCCTCACTGTCAACCTCCTGGACCGATACTGCTCGAAGCGAGTTGTGTACAAGCAACATTACCAACTGGTCGGATGCGCTGCGCTACTGATTGCTGCCAAGTATGGTGATAAGAAGGACCGCGTCCCCCAGATTCACGAGCTCAACAACATGTGCTGCGGACTATACGATGCCGGCATGTTCACCCAGATGGAGATGCACGTTCTCAACACCCTCGACTGGATCATTGGTCACCCGACCGTCGACTTCTTTTCGCAGCTTATGGTGGCGGAGGAGGGAGACGACCAGGAGGTTGAGCACATGGCGGCCTACCTATGCGAGATTGCCCTCTACCACCGCGACTTTGTCTCGACTAAGCCTTCGGTCATGGCTCGATCTTCACTGGCCCTTGCACGAGCTATCCTTGGCCGCGCTGAGGTGAACGATGGAGGCTGGGACCAGACGGAGAACGTCACCTTGATTACTCTGTCTCAACACCTACACCAACCTTCACCAACGCTTGCACGAAAGTATTCCACGAGCGGTTTTTCTCGCGTATCTCAGAAGCTTGCCGACTTTATGGCCGAGCAAGCTGCCATAGCCCGTCGAGCTGCTAATCCTGCCACACCCCACTCCGAACCCATCAACAAGCACACGAGCAACATCTACAGCACCCCTTCAAAAGGCCACACCGCGCTGGGGTTCGATGGATACCTAACTCCCCCGATCACGCCGGACGGTAGCTGCTTGATGGGCAATCACAACATGGCCAAGGAATCATATGGCCTACCTCCTCGGTGCCCCGTTACGCCCACTCCCCAACATCATGCCGCGGTATATGGTCAACAACAATACGTCGGATACGTTAACCAGCATGGCATGAACCAATAATGCTTTTCACGATAAGACATTGGATCGGCACTTCGACCTAAACATTCACTTCCATGTACATCATCATGGCCCTGCACTATCTTTCTTCCGACACTCTGTCACTTGTTCGAAAACATTGCATGGTCGCACAACAGAATGATCTCTCACATGTTTCTTTGGCATTTAGCGACTGATTTTTTTATTTTTTTATTTATTTCCTTGCCATTCCACATTTTCATCAATACCAAGTCTAGCGGCACCAAAAAAAGGAATACGCGGATCATACCCTTTTCATTTCAGCAACTTGCATTTTCTTCAGGCTCCATGTCACTGGCTCTCCCGGCGTGGAAGGAATCCACATACCAGATGAGGACATACAACATGAAGCAATAGGTCACCGTTAGGGGGGACTGGTTGACGACATAGATTACAGATGAAGACCCTGGCCAACCTCGAGGCGGAACTAGGGAAAGACCGAGAATGAACCAACACAGGTCCCTCGCGGTGGAAAAAAAGGATACCCCGGGATTAGGAGGAAACAGGTTTTATGGACCGACTGGCTTTATTGATACGGACGATGGTGTCTGACCTCGGTCTGGTACGATGAGGTGGGCCTACTCTTCACGACTGCAGCGATACGTCTGCATAATTCTTTCGAAAGTTGGATGAACGACGAAATATGGCTGGGGAAGCCGTCGAGGTACCCCGAGCCGTCGTCTTGGGGGAAGGGTTACGGCATTAATTCTGCCTTGTTGGATCTACGGGGTCAGGCTAGCTCCTCTCTCCGACCCCCCGTCCTGTGTATAGGTAGCTGTACGTATTAACAGGCACAAAAAAAAGAAGTAAAAATTCTTCAACTTTGAACTGTTCCGAATCGCATTCATTTTTATCATTCCGATGACTTTTGGTGTTTACTGAACGCCATGATCGATTGTTGCAATTAGTTATCCTATAACTCAAGTCGGTCCGTCATGTCTGGTGACTTTGGATCAGACGTGTCTTGTCTTGTCTGACTGAGTTCGTGATCTAATAGATCGTCGATGGATGGAGTGGAGGTTAATAACGTGACGTCAGGAAATTTCCCATGGTGGAGAGGTTGTAATTTCGGGTCTTTGCAATCAACCCACGTCAGCTGGCCACCGCCTTTCCAACAGCTCTAGATCTAGAGACGGAGCCCCTGACTAGGAAACGCACCGGTGCATGAACTATTCATGTAGGGCATCAATATTGCATACGTGTGTACCCGTTGTTTTTTAAGGGATGCTCGTAAGGTTACTGATAATCGATTTGTATTGGCTACATAGGCCCACGTTATTACCTTGCCTGTGTACCCCCTGGACATTGTAAGTTGGTAGTTGATAGTTAAGCCATGTTTCTAGTTGCCGTGTACCTGGACGCAGGGCTGGGAATCTCAATCTTGGTTCCGAATAACTTTGTATCGGCTGAGAACGCCTTCATTCCTCTGGTCGTTTCAAGATGTTGGTTTATTGACGGCATGATAAGAGGCCTCAGCATTCCCCAGGACCAACATCCTGGAATATGGGTCGAACGGTAGTTGTGTGTATGTCTCATGAGTTGTTAGCAAGGATTTGGCTTCAGCTGGTTCGTTGTTTTAGTGGCTTTGGTGAGTACACAATGATGCCGTGTAAGTGATGGTTAATAGCATAGATATGGATGGAATTGTTATCCTGTGATGAGACGGATCACTCATTCGAAATCACTCGAGTAGTTTCATTCTTCAGCCGAGTTGCACATATCTGCATTCTTTCTCACTGGTTATGACTGCAATCGATGAATTGCTGACAATCATCTACAATGTTCACGGATCCCTGCGGCCATATCGTGTAACTGGGTAGATATCATGAAGGTAGGTGAATCAATTAACGATGTCCACCAGACGAACAAAAGACGATATACATATCATAAAAACCACCCACGCGTCAATGGCACTGATAGATGCATATTCCTATAGATATCAACTGCCGTAAAAGCCCGCACCACGCATTGACAAGGCGAACATTGTCTCTCTGGTCAATGTAGGGTAGCAATAGTGGCATGTAATCCCACTCGGCCAAACATCAGCAAATTGCGACCCACCCGGGATAATGTCACTAGGCGCATTGAAGCGGAAATTAGAGATCACGAATAAACGCGATGATTTGAAAAACAAATAACATTTACGCGCTTCACACCGTCTTTTTTCATATCAAGACAGCATGATGCGCGGTCGCAAATTGCATGATGTTTATGGAGGGGGCGTGTAACATGGTTGGACGCCACATGAGCCACACGAGCCACACGATAGGCCGTTTGTGGCTGCATACATACATAAGGCTGGAGGTTATACTTGATTGATACAGACTCTTATTCGCTGATTCTCTCTCATAGTTAATTTTACTACATCTGGTAGTGACTGCACCAGTTAAGGAAGCAGAAAGCGATGGCATGTTGCCCGTGGTCTGCTGAAGAGACATCTACATGTGTGGTTTTCGTTCGTTGATGAGCTCCAGTGGTTTTTTGCTAAAGCTTCAAAAGCCTCTCAACCAGAAGTCCACATCACCATGCGATTTTGTTTAGTAGATAAATAAATCGGACTACTTTACTGTCTGGCAACATCTGCCGCATTCAATGCCTCTCATTTTGCGATCTCATACCATATTGACTTGTTGGCGGGTTGAGCTGCGGCCTGGCCACGGTCTTATTCGTCTACTTCCCTTCTGTTTGATGTGGCATGCATCTCCTGATCCCCTTATATACATGTTTGGGAATTAAACCATGTTCCATATTGGGCGACTGCTCGAGTAAGTACAACTACAGCAAGTTCGTCAACGGTGCTGGCGGAGACCGATGCATGCAACATCTCCGACACCAAATGTCCCTATGGCATTCTGGTACCACACCACCCGTTCTGGCAGCCTCTGCTTCTTGCACATGCAATTAGTGGCCAAGGATGAGTCAAGCCAAGGCGCTACACGGGTCAAGACTCACCAAGTCTTCATGTATTTGGAAGAAGCTGTGGACGTTTATGAATATGGCGGTGTCTATGATGGAGTGATCCAGCTTGGTGAGCACTCCCAAGTCCAGAAGGACAGGAGCATCCTCGCCTGCAACGGCTTCTATGTCCGACTCTGTTTGTCAAAGGGTGTCCTTGGGTGGTCAATATCGACTAGTCCAAGCACTATCAAACAACCGTAGTTGACGGACAAGCCATCTCAGATGGGGGTTCATGACTTGCTTCTAAATGTGAGTCAACTACCTACACAACATAAACCATCAACCTCATAAGTGACGGGTCAGATGAGTACCCCGCTAATATGGACACCCTGCCAGTTGTCGTGCGTTTGGGCCCCGTCACCATCTGGAGGGGCATCCCTGGAGGTTGAGATAGATAGAGGCTGACGATATGTTTGTAAAGGCATAACAAGCCAATTGATATCCGAATTGGCACTAGCAATGGCAACAATCGAAGACTTAATTAACCAAAAGAGCCTCTGTTGTTATAGTCTCAACTATATCTGTCTGACTAATCACATATTCTATTTACTACCTACCTATCTACTTACCTAGGCATGTATGGATGATCTGCATCTTCACTTACTCACTCAACCCCGCCTACGTCAAAGTTCGTGCTAGCTCGTGGAGCGCAAGCCCCAACTTCTGCCAACAACAACGTCAACCCACTATGGGATCGTGCGAGGCGCCGGACATCAATGATCCATCCCGCAGCTCGAGGCGGTGACTCTCTAGACTTGTCTGTAGCCTCATCCTTAGTTGGGCTCTATTTTGGTTTGATCGCCTTCTCTTAAAAAATACCTACGCCTTTCTCTACACACACATACACACACACTCTCTCTCCATGAACAACCGCCTCAACACCACAAGCAACCATCATGGAATCTAGTAGTAGTCGCGGCAGCCTCCGAGTGCCTCGCGCCAGGCCCGGGAATAGAACCCCTTCCGCCCGCTCATCAGCTAACTTGGAAGATCACCGTCTTTCCTCAAGCGGACCAACTTCTGCTCACGCCCTCCGTGCTCCCTCATCTCGCTTCTCTCTCCATGAACAGTTCGCTTCTACACGGCCAGAGTTCGAATTCTGGGACGATGATGCGAGTTCAGTCTATACGCGTGAGACCAATGCTTCTGAATGGGGTGACCCTGAGGTCGCCGAAAAGACTCTTGTGAGCTCGGCAGGAGGCTATGGCTTGTTCCCTCAAATTGACGAGACGGTATCGAGCTTGGAGGTTTCAGATACCAACTATTACGATATCCTCTGCCTTCCGCAAGACAACAGAGAGCTATCGCAAGACCGTATTCGAAGCGCATACTATCGCCTGTTCCTCCTCTTCTACCCAGATAGCTACCCTGAGCACCTGCGACCAATTGCTCGCCAGCAATTCCTCCGTGCCCAAGATGCTTTTGAAACCCTCGTTGATCCAGCACGCCGAGCAAAGTACGACTTGGACCAGTTTTTGTACCCCGAAGAGGCAGAAGAGACAACATCAGAGTACGAGATTGCATTCAGAGAAGCTGTCCGGGACCGAATACAGAACGATGTACACACAAGTTCCGACCTAGGTATCCGATTAGATGCGTCTGGGTCATCAAACGGCTCAAGCCTTCAACTCCTCGACTTTTCTCTCAGCCACTCCGTAACAACCGACCTACCGGCGTTACAAAAACTACTACAGCCTCAAGTTTCGCGAATAGAGAGTCTTGCTTCAGTAAAAGAGAAGGATGTCGCGGAGGACCCATCACAGCCCACCGTCCAAGTGGCCACACCTAGTGTTACCATTACTGGATCTACTTATGGTGTTTCAAAAGATGCTTCGCTAGTACCTTGGACACTATTCTGTGACCGATACCAGCCTCTTTTACCCTTGGCGGTTTCCAGACAGAAGCTCCTACAGCTCGTCGAGAACAAGCTCGCGCCGTTGATAACCCTTCGATATCGACAAGAGTTTCTAAATCGCTCGCCGATAACATCATCCAATCAATTCAGATGGATCAAAACCGCAGTCGAGCTCGAGTCAGATGTTTCGCCCGAGTTCTCCGCCACCAGCCGTCTTTACCACCATTTTACGCTTCCAAACTCCTCAGAACCTACCATAGTCGAGGCCAGCGCACAATCTTCTTGGAATTCTACTTCGATACAACCTCGTGTTGCTCTTGGACTTCACCGAAAACTGTACCATGGCATGGGCTTTCTGCGCGCAGACAGTGGGAACTGGGTGTTTGGTTTAAGTGAGCACTCTCGCTTCTTCTCCAACTCCCTCGAAGCAACTCCTAGGTTGGAACTAGGCTTTCGAACAGGTTTATCGAACCGAGTCCCTGTCCCAGGCTCCTCTGATTCTCCTTGCAATGAAGGTGGAATAAGAGGGCTTGACTACGAGGTTAACTCGTGCAAACATGGAACATGGGCTGTCTCTGCTTCTGCCACACCTGGTTCAATGGCAGGTTTTGTACGCTTCAGCAAGAATCTAACCTTGCCGTTCCAAACTCCCCCAACATCTCTAGGTCCGGGCCTACCGCCAACAGCCCGACTAGAGACCGAGCTGTGCTCAAACACATTCCAAGATCAGTATCTCGCCGTCCGAAATCTCTGGTCAGTAGGTCGCTTTGCCCGTCTCGGTCTCGAGGTTGGCATCAGTCTTCACAACCTTCACCTCTCCGTCTACTGGTCCCGTCTCGATCAACGCCTTAGCGTTCCCTTGCTCATTGCACCGCGATCCCTCCTTGGATCCAGCGTGCTTTTCTGGGCTGGTGCTCTTCCTTTTGCTGGCCTAGCAGCCTTGCAGCTTGGCCTGAGCCATCGCCGTCGCCAACGAGCCTCACGATCTCATCGACGTGCTCGTTCAGATATTTCTGCAAAGTCGCACGTCGCTATCGCTCGACGCCGCTATGAAGCCGATAACATCACTGTTCTTCTCGCACAACCCGTCGAAGGACGACAGAAGCGGCAGATGGCCCTCGGTGGTCTCGTCATCCTCAGCGCCAAATTCGGTATCCCAAGTGAAGACGGCACGTTCGCGATAAGTGAGCAAGTTGCCGATGTGACCATCGCCCTCGCTGCTCTCATTGAAGACTCTGCCGATCCCGACGGCCCCGCACTGGTGATCCCTCGCGGGGTGCGCAAGAGCCGCCTGCCGGGGTTCTGGGACCCTGCACCAGGCCTCGACGACAAGGTTCTCCGTGTCGAGTACTCGTTCAGGGGAGAGCCGGGCGTCGTCGAGGTTGGAAGTCGTGATGAATTGATGCTCCCACCTCAAGCATAGACTACACTTGCGCCACTGTTGCTTTACATACGTGTATATACAAACAATGATGTATTATGAAGAAAGAAATGAACAAAATACTGGAATAGGATATGACAAGGATGATCAACGTTACGATGAATAAAGGACGAATGCATATAGACGGCAATGCCGTGTCACGTCGGCAATATTACGAACAAATAAATCGCTTGAACCAAACAGCTAGCACGGCAGGGTTGCACGTAAACACAGACTAATCACTCGTCAAAACAACGCTGCTACTGACTGTGGGACAAAGAAAATCAATTTCATGACACTCCTGTCTATCGTACATAAAAGATAGCCGCTCATCTCTAACCAGCACAAAAATGTGCTCAACGCTGCCCAACAATCAAACGGTCCATATACGGGAGAACCCATCGACTCGCCCACATGATAACGCCTAAACCCTTTGTTTTTTTTTGGCCAAAGAAAAAGACAGAATTATTTGGTATGGAAAAGAAAAGTAGTAATGAGAGAAGAAAAGACCTGGCTGTCAGGGTTAAAACATCTAGAAGGCTTTGAGTTGAAGAGACTGGGGCCAAATAAATCAGCGGCAATTAATGCTGGGGGTTGTGATCATGATCGTGATCGTGATTGTGGTCATGGTCATGTTTGCGGTTGTGCGTATGAGGACTGGTTGTGCTGTGCGACGAATCACTAGGACGTCTCGTAGAAGAGCCCCTGGATGATGTGTCTGCAGGACAGCAGCCCTGGGCCTGGCAGTCATCGATGCACTCGAGAAGACAAGTATCGCCCTTGCTGGGGTCGAGAGCGCCATCAAGTGAAAGAGCAGCAGCCTCGGCATCATGCGCATGCTTCTGGTCAAAGCAGAATTCAGGCTGAATCGTAGCACTGTGGATACCGAAGCCATGGAGGCACTTACGAGCTCGACGAGCCAACTCCATGTACTTTTCGCCACTGTGCGAATCGATAGGGAAGGAAACCTGAAGGTGCATGCTGGCAACAAGCTTGGTGTCTGAGAGTTGCCAGACGTGGATGTGATGGCAGGTTATCACGCCGGGAAGAGCCTCAATGTCCTGTCGGATCTCGGGAACGCTGATGTGCTCGGGGGTAGCTTGCAAAAGAACGCGGGCAGTACCCCTGGTGAGAGGAATGCAGGTCTTGAGAATAATGGCGGTGATAAACAGGGAGACGGCGGGATCAGCGTAGACCTTCCCAGGCCAGTCGGTGAGCCAGATGATGAGAGCCGTAACCATGACGCCAATGTTACCAAGCATGTCGCCTATGACATGAAGGATCATGGCGTTCATACCCATATCGGCATGGTTATGACCGTGACTATCCTTCTTTTCAGCCTTTTTGGGAAGAGTGTGGTGATGACCGTGGTGAACGCTCGAGTCTCGTCGTCGCCGAGGGTGAGAGTGAGAGTGAGAGTGAGAGTGGGAGCCGTGGTTGGAAGCGCCCTTGTTGTGACCGAGCGATGAACCGTTCTTAGCGACACCCTTGAGGAGCGGCGACTCTTCATTAGCCTCGTCCTCTTCGATTATCGCAGAATTCTCGTTATCAGTCTCGCTCTCACTGGCGGTTGCGTTGGCGTCGCTCCTGGTTGCTTCAATGATGCTCTGCCGGAAGCTTGCTGGGTGAATGCTCATGTCCTCAAGACTGGCGAAGCGAGAGTGTCCACTCCTACTGGATCGATGATAATCGCGGCCTCGTGAATGTGTGGGGTGACGGTGAGCATTGGTGCTGGAAGTATCTCTACTGTGTTGCTGATCGCTGGATTTGCCGTCAGTCTTGGTGAGGGTGGTTGCGCGGCGAACGATAATCTCGGGCAGAACATCGGCGGCGCGGCCGCTTTCATCAGCGAGAGTTCTATGGGCTTCGTAACCGGCGTTACCCTCCTCTTCATCGCCAGTGTGGTTGTGGGAATGTCCGTGATCGTGGTCGTGATCGTGGTCGTGATCATGTTCGTCAGGTCCGTGAGAATGGCCGTGGCCACCGAGGACAAAGAAACCGACAAAGTTGGAAAAGAGACCGGCAGAACCCACGATGAGCATAAGCTTGGGATTGTTGATCTCTGGAGGCTCGATGAATCGGGTCAGGGCTTCGAGGACGATGGAGACGCAGAGAGCGATGAGGAATACGGCATTGAAGAAGGCACCTAGAATCTCAGCGCGCACCCACTGTATGATAATTAGTCATGCGCAAAGGCATTCGGGGTGGTTGTGATGATTCGTGACATACACCAAAGGTAAATTCGTCGGTCGAGACCTTTTGCGCGGCCGACACAGCCCAGAGGCCAATAATGAGAGAAATAATGTCATTGAGCTATACGAAAAGTCAGTGGCTAGTCTATGGATCAATTCGTTTGCAAAGAGGTAAAGGGAGTTGACTAACCATGTGAAAGGCATCGGCCATAAGAGCAAGGGAGTGGGCAAGAAAACCAGCGACAATCTCGACCAAGAAAAAGATGGTATCAATGGCAATCATGACCTTGATCCTGGTACTCTTGGACCAGGCCAGCTTCTGAAGAATACCCATGATGAATTAAATGATGAGAGCGCCAAAGAGGGCGCTGGCTCTTTGTCGGGGCGAATTATCAAGGGTGAGGTTTTGTTGATGAAGGAAGTGAAAGAAAGGAATGGTAGAGAAGAAGTTGGAGGGGGGAAAATCGCCAAGTCCTTGCTTTGGTTGCGGCGCGCGAGTACTGTAGGTAGTTAGTTGAAAGGGAAGGAGATTTCAGTTCCAGCCAAATCAATCAATCAATCAATCAATCATGCGATGACGGAATGCGCCCGACCACTAGGTACAGATACAGTGGAGGCTGATGGCGCTGTACAAGGGAGTAACAAGTAACAGCCAGGGGGTGGTGTGGTAGTACAGCGACCATTAAATCCCGAGAGAAAAGAGAAGAAGAAGAAGAAAAGTGAGGAGATGAGAGGATTATAAAGAAGAGGAAGATGATGGGAGAAAGCAAAAGTCAAATTCAGTGCAAAGAGCTGATTTGATTAATTTCTGATAGTACATATGTATCAATCAAGCAAAGTTACAGTACTAGGGAATACGTACTATACATAACCAACAATTGGAAGGGCAGAGCTTTTCTAGGTACGTAGCTTAGGTAGTTTAACTCTGTAAAAACAGAGATGAGTACTTTTGGACAATACCTAAAGATGCAAGGACCATCCATGCCTCTTCTTTGGTTCGGGGATTTACAACATGATCTCGTAGCCGGTTCGGCAATTTGCCTTATCTGTTTGAACTGTCACTGATCAAGTACATAGGTATTTATGGATTCTCCGAGTTCGGGAATCAACCCTGCAAAGGGTCAAAGCGATTTCTAATGGCTTTAGCGCATGGAACCAATGTTTCTCAGCTCTTCCAAAGAAGCCGTCGAGCCTTGCCGATTGTTTATGCCGCCGAATATATCTCCGTTGATCTTGATGCAACACAAACTCGGCTTCTCCACCCGAGCGTCTTTTCGTATGTATGTATCTCTTTGGACTTGTGATCCCGCCACGTCGAGTTACCTATCTATACTAACTGCCTTACTAATATCCTATAATCTGCTCTAATCCCTGCCGCACTAAAAGTGCAACAGCAGGAACCAAGCCGTTGTTGGTACCTCCAGTTAACAACTTCCAACGGTAGAACCTTTTCGAGACTAGGCAGGAAATTAAATTTCTGTCAGGCATACTGGCATAGAGGAGTCATCGAACCACTACCGCATCTCTTACACGCATCTCGCTCGCTCTAGGGAATCTTACAACAGCTCCCTGCATTAAAGCGACATCGTATCTCCAGCTAGCCTCAATTTTCAGCTTTGTCTGGTACATGCCAGATGTTGAACGAGACGAACCCCCCAATGGCTGCGTGGAAAGCCACAATATCAATGGCATAGCACAGTCAAGTGATCGGCTCTCTACAAGTGCCGCGTGCAGTATGCCAAGGCGATGATAAGGACTTTGCTAGGTAGTAAGTAAATTTATATGAAGTCATCTTCTACTTGATCCATCTATAAAACATGGTTGACTCTGCTGCACCTTTGAGTAAGACACTGGTTATCCTCCAGTCGTTGAAGTATAGCTGACCCCAGCCGCTTTGTTCTCAGCTAACCGCACTCGGAGTTTACTCAATGTTTCAAGATTGAAGATGCTTCTTCCCCTACCCCTAAAAACCATCAGACAGATGGTGAACAAGCCAACAAAGGCTTCAAGAATACTCTGTAAATAGGTGACCATTCCAATCCAGTTCATCCATACCAGCCTGGGTCGGTGGAACTGATAGCATTTAGCTAGCATTTAGCGCCCTGACAGCGGCTCGCACCGGTGCCGCCTACCTATCGATAGGTAAGTCTGGCGGGTACCTTACCTCTCCGCTATATTCCACTTCATAAGTGGGTTCACGTCTTTCATTTTTCCACCATCATCCAACTGCCTGCAAGAAACCAAATAGAATGCATTCGAAGGGGGCTGAGTCTAAAGGAGGCCTACCGTTATTTGCCACGACACGGCGCTCTGAGACATGTCAACTGCTGCCTGCGGTGCCCTGGTTGTATTGCCGCCCAGCCTCATGAAACATCCACCCTTTACGCGCCATACTATCCCGGATAGCGACATGGAGCATCCGCGAACCGAATTGGTTGGCTTGTTGGTTGTAGGATCTACTATTCTTGTATCAGCTCCTACGTGTTGCCTCAAGTCTAGGGCTTGTAGAAGTCATGAGCTTCATGATGGAGGCGGTGTTTTATTTGGTTGACGTTCTTTAACCTCCCATTCAACTTGGACTTCTATTTTGTTATTCCACTTTGCCTCGCTTCAAAATTCTTCGTCTTCGTTGGCTCATATCTGCCGCTCCATCTACCATCAGTCTCGTCACACGAGAATGGAAGCCGCTGCGAGCATAATCGCATTCGTCCAGATCGCATCAGAAATTGGAAAATGTGTTGTCAAGACCAAACAGATATGGGACCAAGCTCAAGACCTACCTGAGGAGTTGCAGGCTCTCATATTACGCCTGCAGAGCTACAAGTCCATTTTCGAGACCATGCAGCAGCATCAAGTTCCTCGTCACGAGTCTTGCTATGCGTTGCCAACTTACTCACTCGTGGACGACAACCTGAAGGCCTCGATGAAGGCACTTCAGTTACTTGGCAATAGTGCCGATGATCTGATATCAAAACTCGCAGCAAAGAAGGGTCTGAAGCGAAGGCTGGCTGCTGTCAAGATAGCTATTGGCAAGGATAACTTGGACCGACTGACCAACAGATTAAATGAAGCAATAGGGCTTCTCAACCTGTCATTACAGGCTTGGTCGATGTGAGTTCATGGCGGATTATAAGCTACCTAGACAACAGCAGCTAATATCTGGCGTTTCAGGACTATGACAATACTGACTCCGGACTTGATCGTGTCTCAGATGGCTCGCACCTTTAAGCCTCATCTTGAAAATACTCAGTTGGTAACTCATACGCCGTTGGAAGTTGAAGAGAAGGAAGTAAGCCAGGTCACTTCAGTGACTCAACAGGGACAGCTCTCGACTTTGGAAGCAAGGCCCGCCAAAACATATACTCCGTCGAAACTAGGCCGCTTTGCGTGGGCATACACTACAACCTCTGGCGCATGGCAAGCTTATATCCAATGGCCAAGCTGGCTTTCATCGTCCGTTTTCGAGCTACAATCATCCCCGACTATCTGTGGCTGGACATACAACTACCGGATGTACAACATCGTCCCGTATAAGTCAGATGTCATACAGAAGATCCAGAAAGGAGACAAAGCTGGGGTCTTGGAGCTTTTCAGCAAGCGAAAAGCGTCTCCCTTCGACAAATGTGAATACGGAAAATCGCTTCTATACGTATGAACGCATCCTGACACACTGATATGTGAGTCGCTAATCCAGTTGCCAGTATGCTGCAGATAGCAAGAACTATGACCTCTGCCAGCTGTTCCTTAGCCTGGGGCTTCGGGATGCTTTGCTTGAAAAAGCCGAGACCAGGGTACAGTGAGTAAAACTATCTCATTGACCAAATTTGTGCCCCGGATGGGTTTTGACTTGATGTTAGGCGCAGCCCATTGATACCACCAGTGTTAAAACCTGATAGAACCAATCCAGAGGCGGTCTGGTTGAAGATTGCCGATTTGTTTCAGTCATACATGAACGAGCCAGAAACCAATATGGTCCTACGCCTCTTCGATTATCAGCGAGAATGCGATTATGGCGATGAGTACTTCAGAATCTTTAGGCAAAGATTCATACCGAAATTCCATACCGGTCCACTCATACATCGCCTTGAAGCATTTCGACTAGCCTCTTTTAACTGTCAATGGCCAGAAACACTAGTCGAGCTTCTCACACAAGACCACCAAATCACCAATTTCGACGTGAGCGAGTCGAGCCGCCACGGGATATCACTCGTTCATTCAGCAGCCCTAGCATTTGGCATTCGCTATGCTGACCAAGTCCTTCCGTACAAGAGGGGCTGGGCCATGTGGCATCTATCACCCTACAATGACGGGTGGTGTTATTTGGTAGAACGAGTAGCCTCAGCGGCTACGTTAGAAGATGTACACGTAGTAGAAACAGTCCAGCCGTGGGATCTATATCATGTTCCTGCTTGGAAGGGCACGCCTCTTATTTCGGTGATCGGGGGCGCACTTTGTTACATCTCGCCTGATATCTCGTTCTTCTACTGGGACGTTGTATTTCAAGAGTGCATACAAGAGTGGGTTTCGATTCTCAAGGGAAGGGGAATGGACCTGATGCTTTATGGGAAACAAGAAGCTGTCGAACTCAAGCAACGTTTTCGCGGAGCTTTTGACACAGACGCAATCGAAGTATCAAGATACTCTATACGGGAGTCTATGCCACCAAACGGTGAAAGATTGACATTTAGACGAGGAGAGCGTGCTGACCGAAAGAGGTGGAACAAGAATCATTGGGTACCTATTAGGCTCTTGGAGCTTGAGTTTGGGCCAACACCGAGCCACTGGAGACTGATATGGGCACCGGAGTTTGAATGGATGGCATATGAGTTCTGGAAGATGATAGAGAAGGAGAGTATAATAATGCCTGGGTCCTGGGTTGAAGACTAGGTAGACAACGTTACCGGAGCAAGTAAGTGCTATATAAGGTAGCACCGTACCTTCGCTGAAGAACAGAGCCCTTAGAACAGCAGGCGAGGAGTCTTGTACCTTTACTATAAATAGTATCTTCATCGCATATGGCTCGTGCCGTCGTTTGAAAGTCATTTGACAAAATCGTCTTTTGTGTATTATCATTAAACCATTTTGAGTAAATGCGGACGTCATTGGATGCCACGACAGGTGCTTCGTGCTATACATGCAGTACCCCGCCGGGAGAGGCGGGGCAGACCTAGGTAAAGCTAAAGGTGATGATAAGACATGTCATACCTCTGCTTCCTTCCTTCAAAGAAGCCTCCATCCTTCATGAGATTTCATTGCCGGTTTGACTTCTTGAAAACAACACTAAACTCTCCAATATGACGACCATTCGACCAGCTACAAAGGCCGGCACCGGATGGTACGAGGCTCGCCAGGCGCTGTTGCTGAAGGAGCTCCAGAGCTATCTAGCAGCTGTTCCGGAGAGTTTGAATGAAGTTGCATTGCCTATTCCCGGAGCTCGTGTTATTATTGCCCCGTGAGTTCATCACCAAATATGAAGATTGAGATGAACTAATGACAGTGTGCTACAGCCATGCAGGATATGAACATTCTGGCCCGTGTGCAGCATGGGCATACAAGGCACTTGATCTGAGTCGCGTCAAGCGTGTCATCGTCCTGGGACCGTCTCATACTTACTTTCTCGAAGGATGCGCAGCTACTACTTTTGAGGCGTACTCAACTCCCTTCGGTGACCTCGAAGTCGACCAGCATCTGGCTAGAGAGCTCGAGGATGTACTCGCAATGGAGAAAATGCCCCGAGACAGAGAGATCAAAGAACACTCACTGGAGATGCATATGCCGTACCTTCACCTACGCTGCCAGGAAACCTTTGACTCGCCTGACAAGTTCCCCAAGATTATACCCGTGCTAGTCGGCAGCAACAACCGGGATGAGGAAAAGCATATAGGACGAGCCCTACTCCCGTATCTCAAGGATACCGAGAATGCCTTTATCGTCAGTTCTGACTTTTGTCACTGGGGCGATCATTTCAATTACTTAGTCTACTCACCTACCAAAAGCCCCTCCGATCTCACACATTTGCGCAAGGAGGATCCAAAGCCCAACGGCCCGCCAATTCACGAGACGATTCGAGCGATTGATGAAGCGGCTATGGAGGCTGTCGAGAGTGGCAGCCACGATGAATTTCTCAACAGTCTCAAGCAAACACGAAACACAGTCTGTGGACGACATCCTATCGGCGTTACGATGGCGGCGCTGGAGCTGCTTCGAAAAGAGACCGAGTTCCAGGATAAAGGACGCTTTAGTATCACTAAGTATGATCGTAGCAACTTGGTTGAGTTTCCAGATGATTTCAGCGTTAGCTACGTGTCTGCGTATGCTGTTGTTTGAGCACGTTTTGCTAAGGCGGAGGTGTTTTTTGATGGGTTACTCCGGTGGTTTGAAAGTGAAATGTTGAAGACACACACTCTTTTATTATTATTGTTATTATTTATTATCTATTTCAAGTTTTGGGATTAGATGGCATCCAGATATGGAATGACTCTAGAGCTGAAGAGAAGGAGTTACAGCATCGTATAAGCCTTGTTGAGTTGTGTGTTGAGTTGTTGCTTGGAAGTCAACTCGCGGGACGGCATGAGAGTCCAAAACTGTCGGTTCTTAGATTATCGACAGGAGTTTTCGGATCATGAAGTATAGTCCGTCGGGAAAGAAAACGTTGATGTGTTGTTAAATGTCAGCTTATGTGTTACATGTTTATGCGGCTGAAATCATGTTTGCAGAGAGTAAGACGAATGACTTTTGGTGGAGTATCTGGGCGCTGACCAAAGTTCCGAATCTCAATATGTAATTATGAGAAGTGTCATGACTACAGGTATTGGCTATGGTCTATTAGCTGTAGGGCTAGCACAGACATTCTCAGTTGCCATCAGCTCTACTAACATATGTGTAGGTAGTTGAGACTTTTAGACCGGCAATTGAATTCTCATCAACCCCTCGAATATCATAAATAGCACAAGTCAAGTCATTTGCATCCATTCTTGGCAATGTCGCTTCAAGCCCCTCTAGACCCACGCGGCGAAGCTTAAGTTGATTGATCGTTCGAGACACCCTTGTCGAGTGTCGAGGCCAATCTTGCGCCTCTCCTCTCTCAGAGCTGAAGAGATTAGCGCAACTCACAGGGCTTTATTTGGTAAAGAGGCGCATCAGCAGTCAGCCTGCAGATGGACGGATCCGAACTGCTAAAAGAAGGGGAAAAAGAGTTTTTGATCTTGGCTCAGAGCCTACCGGTTTGGGACACTTGGCATGGTGATCGCGACAGAGACAAACAATCAATTGGACATAAAACACCAGACTTGTTACAGGATTTTCACTTGGAGATCCCAGAATCAATGGAAAACAGCCGCCCAAAGATGAAACAGTGGAGAAGTTGCCGCCAATAACCAGGGGCCGTCGAGGGTGTCTGTTGATATTGATTGGATTACCCCTACGGAGTAGATATCCTTGCTAAGGAGTTGGTCAAATTCAACTGCAAGCCTTTGGCCCTAAAGTTATTCTGTCACTTCCCGCGCTCCAAGCCGCAATGACCTCTAGCTCTAGCCTGGTTGCTGCGCTTTCGGGTCACTCCATGCTCCAATATCCAATTGAATATATTGAGTGTGTCGCATGATTGACCATAGTCCGGGGCGTTTCTGGCTGCTGCATCTTTGGTTTTGAAGAGCTTACCACAGGCACATATACGCACGTTTAAGGGGGGTGTTATTGATGATCGGCACAGCTACATATCAGCAATCAACAGGAGGATAATACCTTGGCATTAAATCAGTCTCTGACGTAGATAACCATTAGAACTCTCAACTGGAATCGGATTTGCATCTATCTATACCGACTATTGGACCCTCTAGACCCTGCATCATCATCATCATCATCATTCAAAGGGGGGGCAATACGGAGTAAGCAAAGTGCACCTACGGAACAGAGCTAATCTAGCCCACTAGAGGCAGTGAGCAGCGTCCAAGCGCCAGGGCAGCCCCCCCACTAGCCTCTAGGTAGCTGCCCGGGCAGGTACTCTCACTGCCTGGACCCCCCGGGAAAATGCCCTCCACTGTAACTTGGTGGCTAAGGTGCTAAGCTTGGTAGGCAAGGTCCTGGGCTGCCATGGCCTGCCACTGCCACTGCCACTCTCGGATTCTCTCTCGCACTCCCCCATCCATTCCTTCCTCCTTCCTTTTGGACTGTCACGTCTCATCTGTGCTGGGTTTTCTTACACCCCTTCCACACTTCTCGTTTCCTTTCATTTACCGTCTTTTTTTTCTTCTTCTTCTTTTCCTTTCCTACTCGCTCAATCACAAACGCGTCAAAAGTCTTGACCATTTCCTCTTTGATCGTCTCGCTCTCTATACCCAAGTTTTACTCGTTTCTCTTTGCGGCGCGCGACGAGATCAACATCGTTCAACCCCCTTCCTTGGTATACAATATCCACCATCGAGACGATACGAGAAACCAATACGAGGGAGTCGTACTCCAAGTCGAATACTTAAAACGGTTCTCCTTCAGTCAAAGGAGCTGAATCACTCGAAACATCCCGTCTAAAACACTCCTATAGAGCCTCAGCTCTGTCGCTACAATGAGTGTTAGTCTACCTCCTATCCCACCCATCTTCCGTCTTGATCTAGCTTCAATTTTGGTCGCTCCCTTTGTGCGACCCAAGTTCGGCTCGATACTGCAATATGACTCCCTAATTGCCTTTTGCTATTATCATCAATCCAGATCCACACTCTAATTCATGTGCATTTTACTAACCTCTAACAGTACGGGTATGTACCCCCATGGCAATTATTGCACAGTCTCGACTCGACGACTCGATCCTCTTACTGACTTTCACGACCACAGATACGACAGACAAAATCCCTATGACCCCCCTGACCAGGGCTACGGCGGCAACAATGGCTATGGCAACGGCGGTGGCTACAACAGCCCTCCCGCTCAGGGCTATGGAGGTGAGACTTCTAAACACTGAATACTCGTTACTCCCATCACAGGCTGACATGACTCGAGGAATAGGCAGCGTCGAGATGGCTCCCCTTGCCCACAACGCCAGCTCCTTTGGTCAAGGCGACCCCAATGCTATTCTCAACGAATGCCGCGACATTGATCGTGGCATCGATACCGTTGAGCAGAATCTTGAGCAGCTTCGCATGATCCAGCAGCGAACCCTCGACGATGCAGACAGCTCAGGCTCAAGTGCCGCGAACAGACAGCTTGACGCGCTCTCCGCCGACACCATGTCGCTCTACCGTGAGCTCACCGAGCGCGTTCGCACCGTCAAGTCCAACCCCGAGTCTCAATCCGCTAAGAACAACCCCCACGTCACCCGCATTGATCGCCGACTCAAGGCAGCTATCACACAGTACCAGCAGGTCGAGTCGCAGTTCAGAAAGCGCACCCAGGACCAGATGGCTCGCCAGTATCGCATTGTGCGACCCGATGCTACTGAGCAGGAGATCCAGGCTGCTGTTGAGGATACATCAGGCGGCCAGGTCTTTAGCCAGGCCATGATGCAGAGCGACCGCCAGGGTCGCGCTCGTGCTGCTCTCAGTGCTGTTCAGGACCGTCACCAGGCTCTTCAAAAGATCGAGCAGCAAATGGTGGAGCTGGCTCAGCTGTTCCAGGATATGGACACCCTCGTTGTCCAGCAGGAGGCTGCTGTCACGCAGATTGAGCAGAAGGCTGAGGAGGTTACTGAGAACCTCGATAAGGGTAACCAGGAGATCCATGTTGCCGTCAACACTGCTCGCAAGACACGCAAGAAGAAGTGGATCTGCCTCGGTATCTGTGGTATGTGTTGCAAGTCTGAACTGCAGTTTCGACAGCTCGCTAACTATTTTGCACAGTGGCAATCATTGTCGTTATCGTCATCATTGTCCTTATCTACATCTTTGTTATCAGGCAAAACCAGAACAACAACAATAACAATGCCGCCAAGCGAAGCATCGAGGACAGCCTGGCCGGTATGCACACAGCTGTCCTTCCCGCTCGCCTAGCTCATCGCGCCGTTGCCCACGAACGCGCCTCTACTTTTCTCGCCAGTCTCGGCGGTGGACAGTTACATCTTGCTCAGCTACCGCAAAACTAACTGTTTGCTTGGGTGAGAGTACGATGCGGAGACGCAATGTATTCAAATGATGCGCAATACAACATACCGACTCTCGCCCTTGTGTTGGGATATATATATACGCTTTGGAGAGACTCGAATGGTATGGGAATTGAAAAGAATTGTTAGGCCGTGTGTTTGTTTTCTTGTGTTTTGCGTATTCCCGTTGGATTACAACTGTTGCTATAGCCCGATAGCCCTCTTTTGTTTTTGCTTTGTTGATACAACCGGGTTCTTTTTCATTTTGCATTAGTTAGGGGCGTTTAAAGTATGAGCTTTTAATTACATCCTTTGTCTTCTCGCTGGAATTCTTCACTTTTCCCCTTGACTGACCGCCCATTGCGATAAATGGCTGTTGAGTGGTGGGGGAAATTCTCGATGGATGCTAATTCAAGACCTGACCTGTACTGTAACACAACCTAACAAAGAGTTGAGATGCTCATTCTAAAACAAACCCTAGACGCCAAGCTGTATCCATCCATATTCAAAGGTGTCTGGTTCACCTGAAACCTGGTAACCCAACCGTACATTGCTCTATCCGCGCTTCTGTCTGCATTGAAACCAGAGGTTTGTGTGGTTGCTATCTGTGACTTTTATTAGTACCAGCACAGGCTCAAGGTCGAGCAACTTACCGCATTGTGCTGATAGCACGCCTCCATGCGTGTTTCAAAAGACAGCATCCCAAGATGGTAGAAAACACCTCCAGGATTCAATTTTCCCTCAATCCTCCTCCTCCTTGGCCTTTCCCTTCCCCTTATCTTCGTCATAGTCCACCACCGCCTCGTCAGGCGCACCTTCAACAGGTTCCTCCGCATCATCCTGGTTTCCCAGCACGGCGCGCCTCTTCTCACCCTCATCGACAACCTTCTTCAACACCACCATCCGTCTGCGAAAGTCCTCCGCCAGAACATCAACGTCCTCCCCACCTATGGCTCCGCTACCAGAACTGGGTAGACTGTCGGATCTCATCTCCACAGGCTCGCGCTCAACGCCTTCAACGCGAAGCATCAGCGCTCCACCATCACCCTCGCTCTGCTGGACTGCCACGCTCGACTTTGTCACGGCAAAGTCGGGCGTTAGACTGGCTGCCCAGGATACAGCCCATCGGCTCGGGTCGCTTGAGGGGGCTGGCGCAAGGTCGACTACTAGGGCGCGGTGTGAGGGGTCTTCTGGGCTTGTTGTGAGGATGGAGGGGTCGTCGTCGGAGAAGAGGTAGTGGATTCGTGGGTGAACAGTGGTATTTGTTGTCGAGTTGGTCAAGAGCGTGAAGAGCGGTTCGAACGGCGGCATCGGAGCTTGGCCAGTTTCGTCGGCAACGGTAGCTTGATCGTGCGGTACCTCAGGGTCGTGTTCCGCTTCATGACCCGAGGCCGAAGCCGCATTCACGGCGTCCGGTGGGGACACATCTCTATCGGTTCCGGGCATCGTGATAGAGTATTGTTGTTGAGAAGGTGTTGGAGTGATGGGGAGATGACGACCACCACTGGAGCATCTTTGGTCAGACTTGTTTGAGTGATGGGAGTTGAGGATGAAGACGAAGCTAAGTTGAGTTGCCTGTGTTACCGAAGCTGTCCAGATAGGCAAGGTAGGCAGGCTACCTGTGAGTCGTAGGATGACGGGAGCATAGAAGCTCGGGTCTTATCTTATCAGCACGTGGGTACTTGTTTATGCAAGTCCTGCGATTCACACCTTTTCATTGCTGTCTTTTGATATAAATGTCAGATATCGTTTTTAGGATCGACTATAACTGTCTGATTCGAGAATTCAAGTTGCAGTGTTTCTAGACCTAATTATGCTGTGGTGTCTTTGTTTATGGCTCAACGGTGCAAAAGATTAAGCTACAGGGAGGTATCGTGACTTGACATGTGACTGTCCAGCATCTTCAAACTAACATGTTCAAAAACACCAAATACAATGCTTGATGATATCACGTCCCTCTTGCGGATCACGGACTTGCATACGTTAGTATCAAAATGCCTGCGGGGCTATGAATCATCTGCAACCTATTTCCACTCTGACATCCATCTTTCAGCCACTCTTATCCCCTTGTTGCCCAACAAGGCTTCCCTGCAGCCTGACTTGTTCAACGCTGATCAAGCACACATCAACGTACAACACTCTCTCTCATGTGGCTATCCTACACCACCTACCAATCCGGTCCTCCACTAATCATGCACTGCAGAAAGGGGACCACCAGAGATCAAGGATCTCGACGTAAGCTGATAGATAAAACGACGAAATAAGCCAAGCTAGGCAGTGAACCATCTAGTTGCGGTCAGAGGGAGTCAGGCATCCAGTGCTATCCTCTTTCCCAGCTGCCGAGATTAACGCCGCCCACTCTATTGCTTTCACGTTTCTGTGTTGGTGATATCCTTGCCTCTAATTTTTAGCCCTTCCCAATCGATCCTCCACATAACTTTACACTCCAGCATGACCTTCGTGATATAAATACTTTCCCCAGATAACAGAAGAAGAAAAAAGACACACAAAGAAACAACGCCAGAAAATGTACCTTCTAGTTGTTTGTAAAACGCCGGCTAGTACGCAGAAAGCAGCCTGTACCCAGACATCTCAGGACGAGTGCAGAGCGCGGAAACCAGCCGCAATCAAGCTTCTCGACTTGTCCTTGGAGTCGGCGGGACCGTTCCAATAAAAGAGACCCTATAAAGCCGCTGTTAGCGATCTAGCAAGAACATCAGGCGCTTGGTGGGGAGGACACGTCGGTCTTGCGTCCAGGACAAGAAATGCAGGACACCGAGACCCGTCATCCACACTTGAGTCACTTACCCCCAGTCCCTTTTGCTTGCAGAATCCAGCCTTGATCTTGACAGTATCCGGGTTGTCGTACGTCACAAAACCGCCGTCTGCTCCCACGCACTGAGCTGCAACATGGCGTTTGTCGACGACCTCTTTACACCCTTTGCGAGGGAGTTGGTTGTACTCAAAGGTGCCGTCTTCAGCTCCGCCAATGCCCTTGAACTTGTGACCTGCCCCTGTGCAGTTAAGGAAGCTTCGTCCAAATGTCGGTATTCCGAGCAGGATCTTCTTTGGCGGAAACCCTTTAGATATGAGATATGAGACCCCTGATGAAGCCGAGGTTTCTTCCTTATTCATGGCATAGAGTTGAGCGTGGTGCCCAGCTTTGCGTGTCCATGAGCCGAAGAAGTCGTAAGCCGTCAAGTTGATAAAATCCAAATATTCAGCGATCTCCATCAGGTCGAGGAATTGTAAAACTGCCTTGGCTGCCGGAAGCGCTGCAGTAAGGACGTAGTGTTCTTCGGGAAGGTGAATACGGACGGCTGCCAGCAGGGCGAGAAAGTCATAGCCTTGTTGGGCATCACAAGGGTATTCCCATGCAACTATTTTGAGCGTTTCGTCAGTCTCCTGCCGTCAACAAGATAGCCCGAGACCAGGTCTCAGCCACAACTTACTGTCGATTCCATCTAGACCAGATGCTTCGACAAGGCCCTTGGCCGATCGAGCAAAATTATCGCGCAGTAGGGTGCTAGCTGCCACGACGGGGAAAACCTCTGAGGAGTTACCTCCCCCGATGGACAAGACGACTCGAAGATGAGGATGCTTTTGCTTGAGATGCATCAGAGAACCCAGTCCGCCTTGTACACCGTCAACAGGCGCACCAGCGTCCGCCCACTCATCGCTCAGCTAAAGCAAGGGCACGAGTCAGTATGTTGGACTGCCGAGATCTTGTAAGACAAGACTCACAAAAACACCACCATCGGCTGAAACACTGGCATAAGCGTAGTAGACATGGTTGATACAACTGTAGTTGAGCATCCCCGGTGTATCGCCCTGATATATCCTGTAGCTGGGGAAGTAAACGGCGTTGGTGAACATGACATTGGACATGCTCGAGGCAATACGCGACTTGCGCGAAGAACTCATGATGACCGAGCTGAAAAGAAATAGAATCCTGAGAACAATGAAGAAAACAGACGAGAATAAACGAAAAGTAAAGAGATAAAGTCTGGCGCAAGCGTCAGAATTTGAGAGAGAACGTGGGAATCGAGCTTGGGTCAAATATCTTGTTTTGATGTGCTCTGCTGGCGAGGTCCTGCGTCAACAGTCTGATGATCCAGATCTTCAAGGAATGAGTGAGTACTGATATGTCGGTGAACACCGTTAGGTAGGTACCAAGAACAGCCGGTGAGACTCATGACTCCAGTCGAGAAGGATCAAGAGATATATAAGAAATCAACACCGATAGTCACCAGCTAATTGACGGTTATCATCTATCTTGGCTGATGCCGAGCGAGCAGGGACCAGTAATCCAAATTACGGGAGGGTCCTGAATACGGTAAAACCATGATGCATGACATAATTGCGGGGAGTCATTGCAAGAAGTATGGGTGATGAGACTTGTACAGTTGCTCTGTTCGTAGGTAGTCAGAGCTGAGGAGCTGAGGCTTCTTGGGAGACCGTGAAATGCTCTCGTCCTGTCGGAAAGTTGCTAGTTGTTTTAGCTGTAGCTTGCCTTTTCGATGCTTGGACCACACCAAGTCGGGCCTTGTTGAGAAGCTGCAATTCCTCATGAAATGATGATGATGATGATTAGCATGCCGACGTTGAATGGAGCCCGAGATCTGGGACGAGACCGCTCTTTTCGCTTTCAAACGGTCCCTGAGGACCCTGATCTATTGTGGTTGAACTCGGTCCGCCAAGCGGTGATAATGAAGCATTGACACTGAGCGCGGTCTCTCCGAAATACCGTATGGCCCCAACATGATGGGCAAATACGAAACAACACACACACATTGATATACCGCAAATGAGACACCTACCCCAAAAAAGCATAGACTAGACATCTGCTACCTCGGGACATGAACCTCGGTGCGCATCAGGGTGCCATGTGTCTCCGGTATAATTGCCGATTCCAAATGACAGTTGATTTCTGTTTTAAAAAGAGGCATTGTTCAGCTGCAGCTTGAATGAATCATTCAATGCAGGATCAGGGCGAGATCCTGCTCAAGAAGCTGCATGATCCAAGGGATGAAACAGTCTCAGCCACGCTGAATATCGTTCATTGGCTTTGATCTCACAACGTCCAACTTCGGAACCGGGACAATCCAGGTACAGCATCTTGAACAAGTGTTGCACCAGAAGCGCCGAGTCAGAACACAGCGTCCGATAAGCGTCTCCAACAACCGTGCGGCTCCACGCATTCGCCCTGCCATCGAGCTTCTGGAAGGTCGACTAACGTTTGGAACGCGCTACGGCGGATGGTGAGGTTAGTCCCATAATAAAAACCACCAGGGATGAGGAGATTTGAGCGCAACATTGAGTGGAATGAAACACCTCTTCGGCTGCTCGCCGTTGTATGATGCGCCAAAGTTGAGCCAGGACCAGGCCCTAATGAATCTCACCGTGAATCGTTCTAATCGAGTCAACGGCTTTCAATCCGAGACCAGCAACCGGGACGGACCTGGCTTTCCCGTCAACTCAACATATTGGCGTTCGGGGATTAGCGATAGGCTACGGGGCTGCTCTTTTGACATGGAAATACGAAGAGCTCTTTTATTGCTCTGGGGGCCGGATATTAGCGTCGTTTGCGGAAACCACATGGCGAAGTCGACACAAAGTCTACTAATCGAGAATGTGTACAATTGAGGTTAAAGAATGTCGTTGTCATGCTCCACTCCAGTTCCAGTTCCAAGCGGTTCGGTGAAATAGAATAAGCTGGGAATCGCCAAGTGTTGTGTTACTTCCTGACCCGATAGTGAATGCGGATAGCCCCGGCCTTTGCCAAAGATATACATAATCTGCAACTGCAACTGCATGTGCCTTTGTATTTGTAACAGGGCGGCATATGGAGCGCATCACAAGCTGCCCGTGAATTGCTTTTGCTGAAACCTGAAGTGAATTCTCAGGGTTTGCCGCCATAAGATCGAGCCAAGAAGATGAGAAGTCATGTATCTTATCTCAGCTGCATTAACGTATCCGGTATGCCTTCTTGAGGGGAGGCTCGATGGTACCCAAAGGACAATAGATACCCGATAAACTGGCAATATCGATACACGACGTAGCGGCCACAAAGATACATGTGATGATGTTGGTTCGGCGTGTGAGACCAAGTGATCAGCAAGATGGTGGAGAGTCAGCAGGAAGGAATCCTGCAAGGCTCCTTTGTACATGTGTAAGGCATCCTCGCCTAGCGGTTAGCAAGAAAGAACGTACTCTGATGCCAAATCCTAGTCGATTCAATCCGCCTTGGGTTTGAAATCTGTCAGCGATTGTGGTCCATGTTTACTTTTTGTGGATTAACTGGACGACTACCAGCCTGTCTTAGTCGAACGTCTTGGAGCTTTCTTTTCGAAATATCTTTCTGCTGTACCCAAGCGAGGTCTTGCGCTTCAGATTGAGCTTCAACTCCATTGATGGGGCTTCTTAGGCTTTCCCTGGGATAGTGTCGCTGCCTAGACCCATGCGATCCGGACCAACAGTCGAATCGCAGGGTGTCTCTATGCGCCATCTCCATAACTCATCACCAACATCTTGCACAAGTATGTAGGATGTAGAGAGACATATCATCAGTGCAGATTTACTGCACCAATGCTAGGTTTTGAAAGCCTTTGTCCGAATGGGGAGGTTATCCTCATGATCGAGAACCTGCAGTATCCCATGACCTCTTGCATATATCCTCAAGTGCCAAATGTCTATCCCGTATGCACTTGCCGGTTTCACAGAGATGATCGATGTAGCGTAACTGTGGCCAGCCTTTCAGACGAAGTGAAAAGGCGTATCAAGCCACGCTTTGCGTCCTCTCAGTCCCTTCATCCTCATTTTGGTCACCTGGTCCCCCGGTTATCCAGCCGACAGACAATATGCCAGACACCGATGGCTACTCTTTCTCACTCATCTCCGAGGTTGGAATTGAGACCATATACACTCCGACGGAGCAAGGCACGGATGAGTATGACTTCTTGTTTGAAGATGGTGGATCCGAATACTCGCAACAAGATCTCGGGTCAAGTTGTTGCACCTCGTTGGCACCTAGCATCTTTGACTATGAGTACTGTTATGGCCGACGTTATCACGCCTATCTAGGCGGGAGATACCCACTGCCCAACGATAAAGGAGAGCAGTGCCGTGAGCTGACTGAGCATCTTCTGATAAGTCAACTTCTTGTACGTCTATAAATGCTCAAAAGAAATGGCAGCCCTTGCCGAAGTGTACTAAAAAAGACCTTTATTCAGCAAGGTGAACTCTTCTTGTCTGATATCGGCGATGATCCGCAGAGAATCATCGATTTGGGTACAGGCAAAGGTGAGTTCAACAGGAACTTGGTTGGTCTTATACTGACAACACTTAGGGACCTGGGTAGTCGACGGTAAAGCTCTAGCGAGAGACCTAAAGATCCACTGCTGACTTCTCTAGTGGCCGATATGTACCCAAGTGCAAGCGTTATTGGAACCGACTTGTCGCCCATACAGCCTAAATCGATGCCTCTAAACGCATGCATGTTTGTTGAGGACTGTGAGGATCCATACTGGGCAAATGGGGATGACTTTGATTTAGTGCATTTCAGGGGAGTGGCTGGATTCTTACTCGACCTGAACGCTATGGTCGTTAATGTGCACAAGTAAGTAGATATTTGATCAAGAAAAGAGGCTTACTGACAAAAGCGAAGCCATCTTAGATATGGAGGATGGATTGAGTTCCAAGAATTCGACTATACAGTTCGTTGCGACGATGGTACTATGCAGGAAGACGATTCGTTGCGAGTCTTCTTCGATTCCTGCGCTCAAGGGATGCGGAAATATGGTTGTACTGGCTTTGGCAAGCAGGACCTTCAACAAGCCCTCCGATCCGCTGGCTTCAGACGAGTTCAGGTGGTAAGCAAGAAAGTACCCATCTCGTCTTGGCCACAGGATCCAGAGATGAAGGACTTGGGGACATTGATGGAAGCCAACATTTTTGAGTATATCGGTGCACTGGCTGCTAAGCCATTGATTGCTTTGGGAATACCAGAAGATGGGAGGAAAGAGATGGTATCTCGGGCTTGTAAGAGTCTCAGAAACGGCAAGGCTCATCGGTACATGAACTGCCGCTTCGTGTTTGGTCAGAAGGGCGAAGAAGGCTCGATTATAGATGTTGCTTCCGATCTCTGATGTCTTTTGAGTCTTTGTATTGGAGGGAGAAGACGGACTGAGGTTGATGGTTGATGGTTGATGGTTGAAGTTTGAAGCTTGAGAGTGGAGGACGAGGATGCCTACTATCATGGTCAGGAGCAATGGAGAGGCAGGTGCAACAGAAGCATTGGACTTTTGTTAGCGGGCAGCTACAGAAGAGACAGGCAGCAGTTTTTGTTTCCCCGTTTGAAAGCATCGTATTTATAAAAATTGATTTGATTACAGCATTATAAGCTTGAAAATACCATGCTTGAATATTATTACACCAACGTTAGGTGGTTCATGAAGCTCAACCAAGCTCGCGTGGAGTGACGTTGTTTTAGTGGTGGTCCAAGTCGCTGACAAACCTTACCTTACCCACGGCCACAGGCGCCTACTGTCATAAGCTGCAGCTGCTGGAAATTGTTAGTTCAGCTTTGACCTTGTCTTTCACGTCAACACAACAGCTTCAATAAACGCGACACCAGCCTTTACATCATATCCAGGGCCAGACGACCAAGCGCATCAACTAAAGTAAAGCTCCTCTTCTACTATAGGCCTCGGCCTCCATCACCCTCGCTCACAATGTCCGCCGCTGTCGATTCTCCCGCCTCTGCCATCCTCAACCACGCGGCGAAGCCCTACAGCTTTCGCTTCTCGCCCTTTCTTCGACAAACCTACCAAGTTGGCCTATCTCCCGACCGACCAGTATGCAAAGCGTTTCAGTCCGGACACTGTCCCAACGGTACGCGATGCCCTGAACGTCACGTCTCAGACTCCAAGACGTCGCAACCGACCGGCGGTCTCAACTCGCTCGTCTGCAAGCATTGGCTGCGCGGCCTGTGCAAGAAGGGCGAACACTGCGAATTTCTTCACGAATACAACCTGCGAAAAATGCCCGAATGCAACTTTTTCATGCGCAACGGATATTGTTCGAATGGCGACGAGTGTCTATATCTGCACATCGACCCCCAAAGTCGTCTACCACCCTGTCCTCACTACGATATGGGCTTTTGTCCTCTTGGACCTAATTGCTCCAAAAAGCACGTGCGTAGGAAGCTCTGCATCTTCTATCTAGCTGGTTTCTGTCCTGATGGTCCGGATTGTAAGGAGGGCGCGCACCCCAAATGGTCAAAGGATCTGGAGAAGCCGACCCTAAAATCAGAAGAGAAGAAGGATGAAGATATACGGATGGACTTTTCCCAAGAGGATGATGTGAACAGACCACGCGATCAACAAAGAGATCGGGATGATGGAGGGAGGCATGGTCATCGCGGAGGCCATGGTGGTAGAGGGAAATGGCGAGGTAGGGGACGATTCCGTGGAAGAGGTCATTAAGACTAGATTGCGTTCTACGTTGATGTTGCTGTACTTTTATTCCAATGCTGACGATACCCACATGGCATTTGGATCGCATTATTCCGGGTATCCATCAGAACCTATGCATGGTCGAAAGTAATTGAGGACAATTGATTGTGTATTTTCCAATCGTACCCAATCGATACTTATTCAAGTGTTGGAGTCGTCGTGGCGTCTATGTAAACGTTCAAATATTCGTATCCCTATGTACCATCATCATTGCCGTTATGGACACCAAAGATCCATCCATCACATGGTCAGCGTAAATCATCATAATTCATCGTTTAAGAAGAGTCGGATAGCTGAGGGGTCCATAGAGCCCCCTCGCCTTCAGCCTTCCCCCAGACATTCATCTCTGACGGAACGGCGACAAACTCGCTTGATGCCCCGGCGCTGTCGTTTTCGTTTTCATTCTCATTTTCACTGTCGTCCTCTGATTCTGGGCTTTCGTTCAGGGTTGTCTTCCAGGTAGACAGCTCGTCCACTCGACGAATGCCCATCATCCACGAGACGAGACCTCGAGGGGCCCACCGTCCCACGAAGCCGTAGACGCTAGCGCCGAGGCCGACTCGTACAGTGTCAGAGGTGATAGAGCCATCCATCACGTCAAAGACAGAGGTATGAAGGTGACGCAGCGAGCTGCCCCTCAATCCACGAATACGACCTCCAGAAATAGCGGAGCTGGTCTGGGCGACAAAGTTGCGAGCATAGACGTGTCGTGCTCCCTCTGGCCACACAAGCGGGGACTCAGGATTTCCTGCAACGAGACCCTGCCCGTGATGTCCACCTCGAGCAGGCACGAAGCTGGAGAAGTCAAACGTGCCGAGCTGCATATGGGTGACAGGGATGTCGAGAGGACGAAGTTCGGCGGTGAGAACTTCAGTGAAAGCAGACAATGCCGAGCAAACAGTCGCCTCAGGGGCATGGAATGGCGGGTTGATTGATGAGATGATGGAAGGGGTAAACACCAGAACCTTGGGGGGAACCCACTTCTCCCCAATGGGGTTCAGGCGAGAGGTGAGGAGCGGCAAGAAAGCCTGGATCGTAAGGATGGGTTGGAGGAGGTGGGTGTTGAAAAGGTCGGCAAAGTTGGATGGGGGGATTGTTGCGATGGGAGATGTTTGGTAGTGGAGGCTTGGAATGAGGAAGACGGATTTGAGAGTAAGTTGGTTTGGCTTCATCCCAGGTCCGGGAGCTTGAGGTGACTGGAGATAATGGGCAAAGCGCTCGATCGCAGAGCCGGCTTTAGGAGGCTAGAGAATGTCAGCTGCGGCACCAGAACGCAAATATACAAACTCACGTCGGTCGTGTCGATGCTGAGGGCCCGGATATCGGGCCTCTTCATAGCATGAACCATAGACTCGTCTTCGGCGGCGTTGCAGACGATGAAGACGATATATCCACGGCGCTCCATGTCCAGCGCCAGAGATTTCGTCAAAGGGAGGGTAGGTGATCCGGCGATAACGACGACCTCGGTACGGCCGCCATTTCTGGCCCTCTTTGCTCGTCTTATCTTTTTGCATGATTTATTTGTCTCATATCCTTTATAGGCGACGACTCCGCAAGTCAAGATAACGACTCCAGTCAGAATTTTATGCTTGGACAGCCAGTCTTGCAGCTTTTCGAATCGCGATAGCGACAAGACTTGAACTACTTCTTTGACGGGAGGCTGCGGCCTCACGGACTCTGGTATCCATTGCGACGTGGAGAGGGTTTCCCTTACGACTTCGGCGGCTCGGTCGACATTCTGATCGATGAACTCGGCAACATCGTCGGTGTATCGTCGAACCTGTACGGAAAGGCCCGAGAGCTACATGACAGTGAGCGAACATGAACATGAGTAGAGATTCGTATAACCTACCATGTTCATAAACTGCTGGTCATCGGCCGACATGGTGGCGGTTGATGAGAGGGGAGAGTTGGTTAGGCTTCGTCCATGTCACAATACCAGCCTTCAACCTGAAGCTTTCTGGTCGGTGTATGTGCTGTGCACGGACCACCCGAGCGGTCTACGCATCGGAGCTCGGGCTCATCCGGCCCCGGCCCATACATGCAACGCCTGATGATGTGTACAAGAGAAATTTGAAGTTGAAATAATCTTGTGATTGTTTACCATGATGTTTATAAATTACTTCTAATCACAAGTAATCGTTATTGACTCACATTCCACATCATCTTAGTGTTCCTTTGGCCAGTCTCATATTCAAGCTCTATCAACGGAGCACTTAGGATCGGGCATGTTCGGGACTGTGCGTACCGGTGCCAACCACCAGCATTTGCGTCTTAACAATGCATTTTTAGCATAACAAACTCTTGCCGTAGCCTACTTCTTTCTACTAGGCAACTGCATGTATTCCTATGGTATTGACCCGAACACCATTTGTTTGACGTGTTGCGTGATCGTGTGCTTGTGCTCGATGGATTAGGTAACTCCTTATCTACCTGATGCAGCATACTCGACTTACAACATCATCCACCTGTCTTATCTGGTTAGATCCTTACAAAGCCCGAGACAAATCGCATATAGATCTCGGCAAGTGTTCATAAACAGGAGCCTTCTCGGCTCCGAAACACAACCATCAATCATAGAAGACAAAACAAGTGATCAACTACATACTAAAGGGCGTGGTAGTTGTCTCCACAGATCCCGAGAGCAGAAGTGCCAACACATCGTCCATTCGTGTCTGACAACGTGTAGGCAAACAATAAAAGACAAGTAACAGCTAAATCACAGAGGGCTACCACTGGCAATTCCCAATGCTTACTGAGTTCCCAATATCATCTGTATTCCACTCGACAACATCTTTTCAATACCTAGGTAGGTATTCCGTAGTCTGTGGAATAATAGGTCCGTTAATGACTAGCCAGATTTCCCTATCGCCGGACCCACTCTTCGGCAGCCATTCCCCAGACTCAGGAGTCTGCGGGGGCGTTAGCCGGTTATCAGCGGATCCACTCACGGAACCCGGTGTCTGATACAACTACCTCTATCTCGTGATCATGTCTTTCTTCTCATGCCCAATTTATCCAATATAAATATCTCGATCCTTCATCGTCTTGATTTTAATTCCTTGTTACATAAGTGTATAAATCTACGGGAAACCTCTTCATATTGCTGTCATTCAATACTAGTCTAGCTTGCGCCAAGTATATCCACTGCAACGATGCTCTTAGACTATCTGCAACACCGTCGAGCTTGGTTAGTTTCCTTTACTTGAAACATCATACATCTTATGCTTTTGCCATTTTACTCAAACTGTAACCTCACTGACGTTATATCAGTCAATTCAAGCAAGAAGAACGTACATCTCGTATCAAGGGACTTACATCGTACCACGCTCCTTTCAGCGTCTCGGATCGAGAAATCGTCAATAAACCAATTGAAGAACTAGTTCAGGACGCTCAGAAAGACCCCAGTAAAGCCGCTGACTATCTTCATACATATGGCAGAGTTGCCCTCAAAGCACAGGAAAAGACCAACTGCGTGACAGAAATCCTGCTTCCTTCTGCTGAGAAGTGGCTTACAGATGGATCTATCAACTTCAAAGGACCTCTGGCGGGTATCCCCGTTAGCTTGAAAGATACAATTGAGGTACAGGGCTATGACAGCACTGTGGGTATGAGCACGCACGTTGGAAAGCCTCTCACACACGATGGGAACACTGTCAAGATGCTCAAAGACGCTGGCGCCGTGCCGTATGTCAAGACCAACGTGCCAATTACACTTCTCAGCTTTGAGTCTTCCAACGATGTATGGGGTGAGACATCCAACCCTTACAACAAAAACTATACCGCTGGTGGCTCGACAGGAGGTGAGGGCGCCTTGCTCGCACTGGGTGGCCGCATTGGAATCGGAAGCGATGTCGCCGGAAGTGTTCGCTGCCCAGCTCATTTTTCTGGATGCTATGCTATCAAGTGTTCTACTGGCAGATGGCTCAAGACAGGCATGAAGACCAGTATGCCTGGCCAAGACGGTGTTCCTGCAGTCTACAGTCCTATGGCGCGAACACTCAATGATCTCACCTACTTTACACGATCTATCATACAGATGAAGCCTTGGGACTATGATTATTCTTGTCACCCAATACCTTGGAGGTCCGATATTGAGCAGGAATTCTCAGAAAAGAAGAGCCTGCGAGTTGGAATACTCCGGACAGACGGTGTTGTGGACCCCAGCCCAGCCTGTCAAAGAGCATTGGAAATGACCGAGGCTGCTCTTCGACAGGCAGGTCACGAGATTGTGGAGATTGATCCTCCCTCCCCTTACGAAGCCCTTTGCCTGGCTTCCGTTCTCCTCTGCAGTGATGGACTCGAAACGGTCAAGTCCTTCTTCCGCTGGGGCGAGTGGAACGATAGAGGTGCTTCTCAGATGAGCTTCTACTTCAGTCTCCCTCGACCTGTCAAGTACCTCCATTACCTTTGGGTCAAGTATGTCCGACGTGATCCCATCTGGGCTGGACTGTTGCGCAACTGGCATCCTCAATCTGGGTACGAGATTTGGCAGCTCAACGCCAAGCGTGAGCTTTACAAGAGGAGGTGGTATGAGTGGTGGGGTAACTCTGGAGTCGATTGTCTGATTTCTCCTCCTAACGCTACACCGGCCGTTCCGCACAGGGGTATGCATGATGCCTGTAGCAGCTGCGGCTACACTTTCATGTTCAACTTGGTAGGTTACTTGCTTCAGATTATGATGATATGAAAGCTAATGTTCATGCAGCTTGACTATACCGCTGGTGTTCTGCCCATTACTCATGTCGATAAGAACCAGGATCAACTACCAGCAAATTTCAACCTCAAGAGCCTCAACGGTATTGCTCAGGGTGCGTATAAACTATACAGCGCCAACGACATGCACGGCCTACCAGTGGGTGTCCAAGTCATTGGTCGTCGACTAGAAGAGGAGAAGGTGTTGGCTATTATGAAAAGAGTGGAAGAGGCTTTGGGTGACGATCGATTTCCTTTGCTAGAACTTGACTAGAATAAGATCAATGATCGGTATAATCATCAGATGAAGGCATAGTCTTGGAAGAAAGCTTAGACGATTCAAATTATGTTGCACCTTTATTTTATTGAATCAAGCTGTCTGTTTAGGTCACGATCCTGGGTGGTTAGCTGTGTAGGTTTCTACAGGGTAGCTTCATTGCTCCGATCTCGGCGAGTGCCTCGCCCTCCTTTCAGCTGTAAGCATGCGACCGCCATCAAGTATAAAGTGATGTTGATCCTATCAATCTTGTCTTTTTGTAGTTTCAATCATATCAAGATCTGGTGATCGCAAACATGGCCGAGAAAAAAGATAGGTGGTCCACGAAGGTGCGTTCCCTGTTGCTCTTCTGTGATCTCACTACTTACACGAACATCAGACGTATCAACACTCGGCTTCCTTTGTCCCCAAGCTCGCAACAACCGTTGTTTCATGGCTAGACTTACAGAAAGATGACGTCCTTCTCGACATTGGCTGTGGCGGTATGTGTTTCAGCTTTCAAGAAATTCTCGGCATAGTTGGGCTAATACTCTAAGACGGCATATTGAATGCTGAATTCGCAAAGATCCTCGCCCAAGGGAGTGGCTCCATGCACGGTATTGATAGCTCACCATCCATGATTGAGGCAGCTAGAGAGTTGTGCAAGGACTCTAATAAATCTACATTCGATGGTAGGACCTCCCAGTTCATTACATATTTCTGTCTCGTCCTGGATTGGTCGACTAACAGGATCAGTACTGGATGCCACACAACTCATCTCCAAACCAAAGCTTCAAAACGGGACTTTCAATAAAGTATTCTCTAATGCAGCCATGCACTGGATTCTACGCCCAGAAGAGACTCGCTCTCAGTTCTTTAGAGGAGTGTACGCCTCGCTGACCCCCGGTGGTTCTTTCACCTTTGAGATGGGCGGCTTGGGTAACGTCTCCGAAATGCGCACAGCAGCTCTTGGTGCCGTAGCTCGCCGCGTAGGCATGAAAGTCGCAATTGAAGCCGACCCTTGGTTCTTCCCAGACGAAGCCTGGATCACGCAGGCGCTGCAAGAGACGGGCTTTGTGGTCGAGCGGGCTGAGCGCGAGTGGCGGCCAACACCAGCTGACAAGGGCGGCGTTGAGGGCTGGATTCGGCTGATGGCAAGTCAGATCATGGATGCTATATCGGATGAGAAGGCGAGAGAGGAAGCTGTGCAAGAATGTACAGAGGTGTTGAGGGAGGTGTGTCGTGATCACAATGGCGGAGAGATGATATCCTATGTTAGGCTGAGAGGTGTAGCTAGAAAGCCCGAGTAGAGATATTAGTATAGCGAATGAACAGGTAGTATGTCGCTGCATATTACATTAGAATAACCCATGCTCTCCGCGCAAACAGAGGGAACTTCTAAACTGTAGACCACAGTATTCCAGATCCAATCGCAGGCATCCGTGAATAGACATTAGTCATCACGATCGCATCGGAAACTTCTAGTCCGCTTGCGTCAGCATTCAACACCTGTAATACCTTAAGCTTGAAGACTATCAACCACTACCAAGGCAACTGCCTTTGACGTGGCCAAATGGTCAAATATAGCATCCCAGAAACTACCTAAGCACGATGACTTCTTTCTTACCAGACCGAGATTGCATTGCGAATGGTTATTCTAGATAAGACGACGTCACCTTCACCTTGATCACTCACCCAAATCGTGAAAACTCCACATCTTACCTCGAAATCAGTGCCTCCTAACAACAAAAATGTCAGAGCATGATGCGCTGGTCTTATCGTACAGCCACTTGGCCAAGTTTCCGAGGGCGAGCGATGCCCTGCAGACCCTTAAACAGGTGGCCTCTCTTGTGAAGCCCATCATGCGAGCACGCAACTGGAAGGTTCGCGAGCTCGCCGAATTCTACCCAGACCAGCATAATCTCCTAGGTAGGTTACAAGGCAAGCTGTCTGCGAGAGAGCCCGTGGTATTGAATGTAGCTCATAGGCCTCAATGTGAATCGAGGAGCAAAAATATGCCTTCGCTTGCGACATGCCGGAGACCGGAACCAGTTTATGCCCATCGAAAACGTCGTCGACACCATGCTCCATGAGTTGTCTCACATTGTTCATGGCCCTCACGATGCAAAGTTTCATTCTCTCTGGGACCAGCTACGTGATGAACACCAAAGCCTGCTCCTCAAAGGCTATACAGGCGAGGGGTTTCTATCCGAAGGACATCGTCTTGGAGGTTCAAAGATGCCACCACGGGAGGCTCGCCGGCTAGCACGAGAAGCTGCAGAGAAACGCCGAGCCCGTCCTAGCACCGGCGCTGGGAAACGTCTGGGGGGAGCTGCCCCGCGACCCGGCGAGGATATTCGCAGAGTCATCGCAGATGCTGCTGAGCGGCGGACAAAGATTCTAAAGGGCTGTGGCATGGATAATCTGAGTGAAACTCAAATACGGAACATCTCTGATACTGCCACAAAGAATGGCTTTCGAACTCAAGCTGAAGAAGACGAAGCTAATGATACAGCCATCGCGCAAGCGTTGTGGGAACTAGTCCAAGAAGACAAATCAGTCAAGTATGGAAGTTCTTATATTCCGCCGACGGCAGACAATCCAACTGGAAACGGGGGTGGATCAATCATGCTAAACGGAGAATCCAGTAGTTCAGGCGGGTCAAGGGAACCCCCAAGTTGGACATGCGACACCTGCACTTTGCACAATCCTGCCAGCTACCTCTGTTGTGATGCGTGCGGGATGGAGCGGTCCGCAAAGGCACAGCAAGTTATGAACAACCGCCGCCGATCCAGATCACCAACAGCTCCAAGACGACCTACCATTGTTGACTTGACTCAGAGTCCGCCACGGGATCGGCGGCAGAGACCGAAAGCAACTCCAACTTCAGCAAGTAAAGCTACATCGTCCTCAGCCTCAGAACTTCAAATGTGGGTGTGTAGTCTATGTGGAACAGAGATGGAAAAGAAGTGGTGGACTTGTTCAGTATGCGGAAAGATGAAAGACAATTCACGATAGTCTGACAACTAACTGCATTACCTCTTCTATCGGATTCTTTTGTCAATGCGAGATGACTTCATTGAGGCTTTACGAACGAGGATCAAGCCTGCGACAGTGCCTTGGCTTCTGCGTGGGAAAATGTACGCTGCTGCGCGCCTTGACGGCCAAGACACAGGGGTCAACCCACGATCGTAGCCAGAGATTCCCAAGAAATATGGCTTTGGGAAAGGCTCTGCAGGATCCGGAAAAGCGCCGATTGGAACTGGAGATGATCTGCAAGCCGGGCTCGGACACCATCGGAGCTTGTAACAACTGGACCCTGGTTAGCAGAAACCGGTGCTTGGGCTTTTTGGTGCATTCGGGTGAGACAAGACATATAAGACGAAAGGTGCATATAGCTATGTACACGCTTAAAGCGGCCGCGTAGCTTGAACATGCATTTGTAACTTCGATGGTACATAACTAATGGCTTATGGATGTCTTTTCTTTGTAAGGTAGTTTGAGCGAAGCCAATAGGGATTGTGGACTTTCGGCTGGCGACGAGGTCTAGATGTTCTTGGCAGGGTTGCAAGACCATAAATAGATGGCAACATGGGTTATCAAATGTCCGTGTCCGCGACAGAGTATACATGTACAGCTGTCAATGGTAGCACACAGACTGCAGGATCTTGTCGCTACAGCATTTGAGGAATTGGTTATGCTCTGTACAATCAGTCCTGAACCTCTGAGCGGCAAGTAAACTGACCCGGCGTTCGAATCTTTTTTTTTTTTTTCAGCCAAGCTGCTTTTGGCTGTTCTTGACCCCCAAAGCCCCATCGTTCAAAGTTGTCTGCGTGGTGCCTGGGAGACCAGTCACCTCATTCGTCGGCTCCCACGATCTCCTGTGTCGTGCATCCCATCCATCCTTCAGAGTGGAGTACGGTAACAGATGGCCAGGGTAAGGATGGATGCGAGTGTGAATGCAATTGCAACCACATCACGCAAGGGAGTGGTGTTTGACTGTTTGACAAAACACCGTTATATCACAATACTAGGCAATGTTGTACGATTAAACCCGTCGTTTTAATGTAAACGTCAATCGTGATACTTGGAGTGAATCAAAGTGCTCGCAAAGGTTGGGTTGGGTATCCGTAAGGTACCCAGGTATCTTTCACTATGTACTATCTATCCCTAGGGCCGACGGGGCAGATGACAAGCAATTCCTCGCATGATAGGACGAAAAAGGTGAGCTCCAGAAAGAAAGAGGGTGTCCTTGACACGCCATGATGATGATCAGGGTCATGTTTCAATTTTCGAATTCTGAAATGCTGTTCATGGAGGAGGAAATTGCCGCCAGCCATCGAATGGCAACTACCAGGTAGGTAGCCCTCGATGAGACGATTAATAATTATGAGACGGGCGTTTTTGTGTTAAGCGACTGGACAGTTGACAGCCCTGCCATTGACAGACCGCCATGTTGTTGTGCCTGACTTGGGCACAAGAGCTTTGTCCGATCAGAGTCGGGTTGACAGGTTGTTGGTAATTCTCCGGTTTACCCGTAGTAAGTAAATGGATGATGTGATGTGCGGTCCAGGCTCATGAGCTTCCATCAGCCAAAGCAAAACTATATAGGTATATAATAAGGCAGGATGTCTACTACATACTCCGCATATTCCTACGCTTTTAGAGATATATATTTAAAGTTTTCGGTTCGAGAAAATGCCAAACAAAGACACACAAGGATTAAGGTCCTCCGTCAAAAACAAATCAAATGTTCACCGCAGAAATCAGGGCTTGCGATTGTCATGCTTGATCGGCATTTCAAGACAGGGTAGAGTGGACCCACGGCTGTGGAGGCGATCCTGACCCTGGCTTGGCAACGCGGCAGCGCTCACTTTGTGTGGACAGCGGGCTACAGCTGCCCCACTATACAGAATCCTAGAGGCTAGAGTGGGACTGGCTGGCCCACCTCGTCTTGCCCCATAGGCAAGCCCCCCCCCCGGGCCCCCGCCATGCAGGTATCTGTGTTATTGTACTGAGG
>JABFAK010000363.1:0-26123 GCA_013266265.1 Fusarium sp. NRRL 66182
TCATTCCGCGTTTTCACTTGCATACAAGTTCCAAAACCGCGGCGAGCGGGGTTCGACTCCCCGCACCGGAGATACAGAGAGATTCAACAGGTTCTCACCATGTTTTTTTGTTGTTGTGCGATATGTTTTGAGGCAGCCGCCAACACCCAGCGCGGCAGGTGACTCTTGTAGCTTCCAACAGACTTGAAATAACCTCCTGATTGCTTTTTTTTTCATATGGGAACGTCTTTTATTCTTTCATCTTTGCTCTAAAGCGTCTTGTGCGAAGCAACCTCTCGTTTATCTGCTGTGAAAACCTATACCTTGTGTTCCCTTTATTCAACAGAACTCTCAATGCTTCTCAGCATCAGGTCCATGATTCCTTGACTTCCTCATCTGTCCATCCCAAAACGGCAAAACACCTCCGAGGTCAAAATATGGGGCGGCCCGAATTCCGGGGTCCCCACTCGCCGTCACCTTCCCTCCACCGTGTCCGAACGCTGCACCTTCCGTCTCTTGTTGAATGAGCAGCACTTCAGTTATATTCAACTACGTTTAAACTTATGCATATGTCTCCTTCCTCTTCTACATAGACCTCTCGCCAACAACGTCACGTCGCCCGCATCATGGCGCAATCTACCGCCCACCGCCGCCTACTCCAAGAGTATCGCGCGCTCACAAACAACCCCCCAGAAGGCATCACTGCAGGCCCCATCTCTGAAGATGATCTTCTTCACTGGGAGTGTCTGATCCAAGGCCCCGAGGGCACCCCTTTCGAGGGTGGTGTCTTTCCCGCCGAGCTCAAGTTCCCCAAGGACTATCCGCTTGCCCCGCCATCCATGAAGTTCCTCGCTGATGTGTGGCACCCGAATGGTTCGTCTGTCTATGATCCCTTCAGCACCTCGCTAACGTGCCTTTCAGTGTATCCCAGCGGTCTGGTCTGCATCTCCATCCTCCACCCTCCCGGCGACGACCCCAACCACTACGAGCACGCCTCTGAGCGCTGGTCGCCTATCCAGTCTGTCGAAAAGATCCTCATCTCCGTCATGAGCATGCTCGCCGAGCCCAACGATGAATCTCCCGCAAATGTCGAGGCCGCCAAGATGTGGCGTGAGCGCCGCACCGACTACGAGAACAAGGTCCGCGAGGGTGTGCGGAGGATGTTGGGGCTATAATACTTGATACACGGTAAAATGCAAGGAGCATCGGCGTACATTTTTGGCACGGCGTAGCATGGTGTCTGGCAGCGGTATGGCCGCCTGAATCAACATTCATATACTCATCCCTCTCAAATGCTTCTATCGTAAACGCTCCGCTAGTTCATGCTCGCATAATCGCTCATAGCCCATTGTCTGCCTTGAACTTATCCCAGCTCTCGTTGAGAGTGCTAAACACCAGACCCGCAATCAACCTCACCTCTGTGCTTGCGTCTTGAGGGAGCTACAACATGTTAGAGTGGACTTGACCTTGTAGCATGAATGCTTACCTTGTCGGGATGCGTTTTTGCAATTGCTTTCATGTATGAGATCTTGACCTTGTTGGCCATGACCAGCTCGTGCAAGCCTACCTTCTTCCACCCGCTATTCTCCCATAGTACGGTGTCAAGACTAGCAATCAGAGCACGAAGATTGTCTCGCTTTCCGTCGCGCCAAGCCGAAATCTTGGCATCGACCTTTTCGGAGAGTACAAACTTTTCGTCGTCCTCCTTTGCTGCTGCTTCATTCGCCTCGCGGAGGCGGGTGACAGCCTCTGAGCTCTTCGTCGGCGCGAGACTAGCTGAAGGCGCCGGTCGAGGCCTGGCCGCAGCGGGTTTGGGCGTCGGCTTGGGCTTTGGTGCCAGAGCGTTCTGGCACCGCTGTCGGCCCTTGATGGCATTCATTCCGCCAACACCGCCCTCGACGCACAGCTGCCAGACCTCGCTGGCATCAGCCCATTTCTCCATCTGCTCAAGAGCCTCTGCTTTCCGGCTCAACGCCTTACCATAGAGGTCCTTCATGTCTCGGTTCTCGTCAGCACCACCCTCGTTCTTTACAGCAACCACTTCTCCTTGTCCATTACCAGGCCCGATGAGCTTGAGTGCACTGTCAGCATCATCAACCGCCTGTTTGGGCTCTCCGGTCTTCAGGGCAGTCAAGGCGCGGTTGGTGAGGAGAAGGATGGCAAGAGGATGGGTAGGGGGGACGGCCAACAACGAAGACGAATACGAAGAGTGAGCAGCGGCATAGTCACCTCGCTTAAAGTGAGCTGTACCTTGCAGTCGGTGCTGTGTCGAGGTCTGTAGTGCAACAGGGCTGATAGAAGGTACCTCCCGAGCTGGACGTGGTGAGGGTCTTGGGGCGGGCGGTGTAGGTCGTCTAGCCTGGGGGGTCGGTCTTGGAGACGGCTGAGCCGATCTTGAAGGCAGAGGCTGGGAGGGTTTAACCTCTTGGGAGTTGAAGAGCAGATCAGGTTCCGGTTCGGCTAGCTTAGGAGTTGGCGCTGGCGAGGCAGTCTTCTTTCGCCTGTTGGGACTACTATAGGTCGAGAAGCTATCATCGTCCGCCGCCAGTCGGTTGAGTCGCGATTTGGCATCAAGGGCTGCCGTTGGTGGTGGTGCCTGTTGTTGCCATCGGGGAACAGGGCTGGCACGGCTTCCAGCAGAGTGAGCAGGCGACTGTCCCCTCGATTGCTGCGGTTGCGGAGTCGCTCTCTGCTCAGTAGGTCGGCTGTTGGTACGGCGAGGCTGAGGTCGGCCACCAGCCTCAAGCATCATGGCTTCATCTGTAGCATCTGCCCGAGCCTTTCCTGTTCCTTGTGACCTAGCTTGCTGTGCTTCCCGCATCCACTTGGGCTGGCTTGGGTCGCCATCTTGCTGGAAATCGGCAACTGCCTGCTGCATCTTCTTTTGCCCAGTTTTCCAAAGCGAATTAGCAGTCTTGAACAGACTGTTACCCACAGCAGCCGCCGTCTTGGTCAAATCTTGCTCTCCCCCCGCTGGTGACCTACTATCGCCTCTCGGGGGCCGGCTTCCAGGTCGGCTAGAGCTTGCGGAAGGGGTCCTCCCTTGTGCCTGTTCCTTGGATTTCCGGTGTGCCTCATCTAGAAGCCAGTTGACTGCAGCCTGGGCATTGTAACCATCACCACTCTCAACCAAAGCACGTCGAGCATCATCAGCCGAGAACCCATAGTCTACAAGCTGCGCCACAGCTCTATCAAAAGGGTCCTTGTTGACTCGAGGCTGTCGTTCGGCATACTGCTCCCGTGATGGAGGAGCTGACTCGTCAGATGAGCTCGAGTCCTCGTCTTCAATTGGCTTTCCAGGCTCAGGGCGGGGTTGAGTTGCTTCCTGTTTCCGCCGCACCTCATCAACTGGACGACCCAGGTCTCCCAAGAAGTCGTCATCGTCAGCCTGTTGGGTGGACGCAGGTGGAGCGGCAGCGGCAGCAGGTTTTATCTCATTTAAGCCAAATGGATCATCATCCTCGACTCCAAGACCACCTCCGTTTGCACCAGTACCCGTTGTTCCGCTAGATTTCCACGCGTTCGGATCGCTCAGGTTTATCTGTGGCGCTGCCGCCGCTACATTCGCTGGAGTGGATCGGTGCGACTCGGGGGGAGGGTAGTAGCTGGCGTTATCGACCTTTGTATCTTTGTTAAAGGCGGCAAAGAGGTCGTCGTCGTCCGTCTTGGGCGCGTTCGAAGCTGGAGGCGGTTGCAATGCAGGGCTCGTCGATGCACCTCTACTTCCAAGCGTATCCCAGAACTGTCCATTTCCAAATTGGGCCTCCTGTTGCTTCCTCCTCTCCTCATCCTTCTTGCGCTTCTCAGCCTCGAGTTGCGCCTGTTGCTCTGCTAGACTTAGTTTCTGTTTTGCCTTGGCCGGTCCAAAATTCATCAAATTGCTGAAACTGTCCTGCGAGGGCTTCACCGGTGCCGGTTTAGGGGCCACAATGCCCGATCCTTGTGCGGACAGAGGTGTGTTGCTCCCTGAGCCTAGCGGTGTTGGTCGCATGGAAGCAAAGGCCGAGTTCATGACGGGAGGCTTTGGCTGGCCACCCTTTGGATTGGAGGACCAATCGAGGCCTGAGAGATCATCCATCGTGAAGGAGCTGGTATGCTATCGAAAATGGTCAATCATAATACCATAAATGAGTGGTTGTATGTGTTGTCGCAACGCTGCCTGCTGTTAGAGACCCCAGCCAGGGGGCCGCATTCGGATGTGGGGTTTGTGGCTGTGTCACTGCGTCGCTATGTGGCTCATCGTCACATGATCCATGATTATGCGAACCTACCTATGCCAGTTTGGTTATTGACAATTGTTTATGGTGGTACTTGTATCAAAGGTGTAGCAGGATGACTAAAATTAAAATGCATTGTTTTGCTAGGAATGCAACAAATGGGCGGCTGTAACTACCGGTGGCTGAGCACAAGAAGGAATGAGAAACAAGCTTGGGCAGCTCAAATGTTGGCCAACCATGAATAATACGCAAGATAGAGAGGCATGGATACATCTTCCAAGTTTCCTGCGATTTGATTCCATCTTACTTTGGTAATTTGAATGTCTTAAATCTGTCGTTATGATGGACGGTTTTTAAGTCTAATAAAGGCTTGGCGGGCAGAAATAGTGATGACAGATATCAAGTTACAACGAGAACCGAATCCTCAGAACCATTATCATGCTATAGATGTAGGATTGAGTATATATTTATTAAGTTCTTGTTTGTGCGATAGGTGCTAGGCCCTACTATTTTCTATATAAAAGCATATTCTTATCTCTTGCTTGTTAAAGTATAGCTACCCTGCACTTAAGCGACAGAAATCGCTGGCGTTCTTCTCGGCTACCATCACGAGACAAGCAAAAAAAACAATGTAAGATTTCCTATAATCACGCTTAGCATAGTCCCGAATACTTTGAAATAACAGTACGGTTTACTATGCAAAATCTGAAGTGTAATCTCGATTGCATTAGTTTTGTGTTGGTGTCCTATAATTTGCATTGCACCCAACCAGAGTTGTTCTTGGTGTGCTGTTTGTGATAGCGTAGTGATGAAACAAGGCGCGTGCTTTCATTGAGCGTCTAACAGCGCGCTTGTTGGCTCTTGCCAGATACCTTTACTATCTCGAATGCACTGAAGAGAAACTAACAGCCAGCGTAAAGATAAGGGAGGCCCCGAAGAAGTTATAGACTCCCAATGTTGTCTCCATATCTGCGTCATCAGCACAAAAATTGAACTTGGAGACAATGCTAAACGTTCTGGAAGACAAGTATAGTTTCGAGAATTCGATACGTAGCTGCACACGTAATTGTAATGTCGGATCAATATTACGGTGCCTATGACGGAACTCGATTCATATCAAGGGAGATTGCAACTGATCGGCAAAGAAGATACATAGACAAGGAAAACCAAGGTCTGCTGGTATGGGCATTGTGAGATCAAAGCGCAATGATCGAAATCTCTCAATTTCGAGAGTCGTATCAGCAAACGGAGCCAAGAGAGCCAGGAGAGCCAAGAAAACCAAAGGTGATGCTGTTCTTTATTTGAATGGCAGAGATGAGCATGGGTCTCCTTTCTTTGACCTTCTTGACCCCAGACTGCCAGTTACGCCACTTCCAACGATGGACAAGGGGGGCTTTGATGCAGTGAGTGGCTGCCGGCTCATGATTGGCCAATACACAGTATGAAACCCGTTTCAGGCATCTTAGCTTCCACCACTTTAAGTTATGCCAACCCCTGGATATAATTATGCATCACCATTCGGGGATGACGGATGTCAAAGGTTGAAACCTTTGCGGAAACACATCGACGAAACAGACAGATGAGGATGAACAGCCGGGCCCTGAAGATCATGTCCATCACTCTATACACCTGCGACTTGAGGGAGGTGACAAGTTCAGCTCCCCTTGTTCATCCCTTGAAGTCTGAGGCGTGGACCCTTGCTTCTGTCAAGACAAGACAGACCAGCTACCACGCTTCACCAGGAACAGCCCAGCATCGTCATTGCTGTAAGGATCAAGATGAGCAACTGAGGGGCCGATCTAACCACGAAGAGAGATTGACTCCTTGCCTTTCTTCTAGTGTCGAATGTCGTGCGAAGGAGTTATGCAGATGCGCTGCTGTGCTTGATCCAGTCCACGCGGTGGAGTCCACGCGACCAAGAATCCAATCAATACTTTGAAATACTCGCTCATTCATAACTAACAATGAAGATCTGTAGATTCCAATCTCAAGAAACATGCCCTCGGGGGAAGAGAAAACACAGGACTGAGATCGGCGGATTTTGGTCCAAGTCCCTCCCTGACCGCGCTTCTACTGACAACTGTGATTGACAGGAGCCATTGAAACCCGGCGATGCTACTGAAAAGAATTCTATTCATTCGGTAATTATTCCAAGGCGGCCCCGGTGCTAGTCGCATGGTGCCGGAGATCTCTATCGCATGTGTGCCTTGTGCCTTGTACCTGCATTTGCCATGCGCCTCGCATCCATCGTGCATGTATCATCGACTTGCTATTTGCTCCCAACGGCGCTTGCGATTCTGAGATCGCCCTATTACGGTATCACGCACCTTAATACCCCTGAGGGTTGACCCTTGGAACCGATGCAATCTGAGCTGCGACGCGCAGAGACTCCCCCCCAGAAAGTGGCTCGGCCTGACTTCATTGCCAAGATGAAAAGCCCACATCCCATTGCCTTTGTCTGTTTAATGCAACATGGCTTGTGCAGAGGCCCCATATCCGCTTCCTGCTTCACCCTGACATTCTCTCCATCTTCTACATTTCCCCTCCACTATTCATTCCTTTTCGAGTACTTTTATTCTTGAATTCTATCCATTCCTTCTTTAGAAGTTCGGGCTGGTTCTGCTTCACTCTCTCACTCTCTCTCACTGTTTCTGTATTTCGACGCATTATACACACACTCCTTTCTGGTCCTTTGACCATCAACCACGTTCCTTGCGATCTTGCCCGCTCAAGCACATTCATTTTCATTATCAAAACTTGCCATTTTTGTTTCTACACCGTGAAGCCTATCAGTTTGACAACTCGAGATTCCTGAGGATATACTATCCTGCGCAATAAGCATCACTTGTCGTACTTGGGAGGACCACGTCCGTACTACAGCTGCCATTTGTCTGCGATAGCGATTCACGGATCCGCCGAACCCTTGTGTAAACCGTTTGGCATCGAGTTGTTGTAAGAACGACAGTCTGATATAGACTCCAACGGCTTTCCAACGTTTATCAACGAGGCTTGCCGATCAGTGATATCGAAAACAGCTCTTCTTTAAATTGACAGCCATCGTCATTGTTCGTTGCCGAGACTCTTCTGGTGCAATTCAATTGAACTGCTTCCAAAACACTTCCCGAATCGTCAACCACTTTATACTGAGACAAATCGACCAACTGGACGGGTGTTGACGTCGGTAACCGGAAGCGGCACCATTGGACAGACCATTATCTCTCACGCCGTTTGACAGCCGACAATCTCTTTTACAAAGAACTCGTGACGCGATCCGGAAGCGTGGCAGTGTCTCCGACGTCAGGGTCTAAACCACGCGTTGGAATCTTGAGTCTCAGATCCTCAGCGGGGCTGGACCATCATTCAAGAGTGTGCAACCCTCAAGAGCAATAAAGGCATATCCAGCCATTGCACCCTGTGGTTTCAACATTTCCCTTTTTGATCTTTTCTTACTTCTACTTTGGATCAATAATTGATCGAAAAGAGGAGTTTCAGGGGTTACAGAAGCTCCATTGTCTGTTGAATTATCCGACGGTGAGTATCTACACTTATGCACTTACACACTTACACCTCACTCCTCACCTTAACTGGAACTCTTCCATCGCCATCTGGGCATTAGCCCTTGCTATCTAAAAAACGGATCAAAGCCATGACGATGCTCTACATCTATACTGTACATGAATTGCACAACAGCCTCATGCTCTATTCGTTGGCAGCCGTCGTGCGCAGTAGTCAGCCGTTGCCAGTTAGCTACCTGCCCGTCCAAGCCCCTCTTTCCGTTTGATGCCTCAACGTCTATTCGCAACGCACTTGCCCGTTTTACGTTATCTTCGCCATGGCTTGCGCCTTCCTTCAGACCTATACTCTTCATCTCAACCTCTTCTTCTCATCGTCACTATTCTAACATTCATCTTCTCGTTTAGATCGCCTTGCTGCGTCGTCCACTCATTCAAGCTACCGCCTTTCATAGGCAGAACTTCAAGCCTGAATAGGCAACCATCATCATGATGCTCAAATCCTTCTTCGCTCTTTCCACGGGACTTGTCGGTGGTGCCCATGCGTTCTGGCGTATGGAATGCCCCGGTCGTGTAGGACTTGCACGTATCGACCCTATTATCAATCCAGGCGACATCTCAAAGCATGCTCACTCTATTCATGGATCTTCAGGTATGTGCTGATGGCTGTCTTTTTGCGCTCCAGTGATATATGTTGCTTCAAAGTGGCGAGAGTATGCACCCGACAGAGCATCGCTAACGGACGCGCAGGCTTCGGCCAAATCACTGATACCGAACAGCTTCTAGATGCCGACTGTACTTCGTGCCGAGTAACACAAGACAAGTCTTCTTACTGGCATCCCGCGTTGTACTTTCAAGATGACGATACTGGAAAGTACGAACTTGTCCCTCAAGTGGGTGGTATGCTGGCGTAAGTACATGACCTTTACCAGAAGGCCTTCATCGCCGTCGATGGTTCTGGGTTCTCAGTAGTCTCACGATCCAAACTAACTGTTGTCAAGTTACTACCTGCTCTTTGGCGACAACGTCACCGCCTTCCCCCCTGACTTCAGAATGATGTCTGGTACTGATGAACGAAGGCGCTACACCATAGGCGATCCAAGCAAGCCTGACCCTGAGAAGTCTACGTGGCATTCTCTTGGCCAGACCAAGCAGAGCGACCTGGCCCAACGCGCACTTGGTTTTAATTGTTTGAACTACCAGAAGCAACCTGAGGGTACCCTCTACCGCCACTACATGCCGGACAAGGAATACCTTGATGCCAACTGCAAGGATGGCATTCGTTTGGAGATCATGTTCCCATCTTGCTGGAAGGGCGGTGATGCCGTGGACAGTGATAACCATAAGGATCACGTCGCATTCCCCGATCTTGTCATGACTGGCACCTGCCCTCAAGGCTATCCTGTTCGACTGCCCAGTCTCATGTACGAGGTGATTTGGAACACGGCTGCCTTTGAGGACCGCAACGGCCACTTTGTCTTTGCCAACGGCGACATTACCGGTAATTACAAGCTCATGTCTTGGGATATTTTATCGCTAATCTTGGAAACAGGCTATAGCTACCATGCGGACTTTATCACTGGCTGGGAGGAAGAATTTCTTCAGGACGCGATCAAGACCTGCACCAGCGATACTGGAAGAATTCAAGACTGCCCTCTATTCGACGTTGTCAGCGAAGCCGAAGCCACATCGTGCAAGATCAAGCTTCCCGATGTCTTGGCCGATGAAGATATTGAAGGCCCAATGAAAGAGCTGCCTGGTGGTGGCGAAGCGTCTCATGAAGATGGCTCTGATGAGAGTGACGATGACGACGACGACAAGAAGCCTGCTTCCTCCGGTGGTGCCACAGCACCTACGCTGACCTACTCTCCTGGTGATCGACCAAAGAATTCTGCTTCGCCTCTGCCAGGCCAAGTTTTCAAGCAGACGTCGGCTTATGGGGCCCCGGCTCCTGGCCCCAGCTCCGAGACCACTACAGCGCCCCTGGATGTCCCAGCCTCTACTCCTACTGATGAACCAGCCCTTATCCCGGGCATCAAGCCTGCCGATGATGGATATGTAGGCGGTCTTGCCATCGAGGAGCCCGAGGTCCCTGAGGCCCCTGAGGTCTCTACATCTGTTGCTGAACCCACAACCACCCCAGCGCCCGAGAGCGTGCCGCCGCCGGACACCAAGAGCTACTACAGCACTCAATATGTTACCAACGGCAATCTTGTGAGCAAGATTCTCTGGGAAGAGGAATTGGTTTATGTGACCGATATCGAAGAGAAGGTTGTGGTGGTCACCGTCACATCAACTGCTGTCGCTACCCCCTCAGTAGTTCCTTATCCCCCACGACGGAGGCGTCGCGGTGCCCATCTGCATGGCCATGGTCATCGACATTTCTAAGAATTTAAGAGGAGTAAAAAGGAGGAAAACTGAAAAGGACCCCAAAAAAATATCATTTCATTCTGTTGCCTGGCTGGTTCCGGGTATTTGTGCGGCGTGCATGGTTGGGAGGGAAGCATTTGGCTGCAAGGGTTTTTTCTTCATAGGATGGCAATGATTACCCAGGGCTTTGGGAAACATGTGAGCTTAAGGAGAAACTGCCTGATTACACATACAGGAATGATGAATGATCATAAAACGTACAGCCTCATATTGTAGAAAAACTCCCTGGTGATTTCAAATGTCTGAGCCGTGAGCTGAAAGATGTGTGTGTTTCTGTTTGTGATGTTTCATTTGTTTTCCCTCTTTATGTGCCGATCTTGCGTGATTTACAGCGCACACGCGTAGGAATAGGCCGCTGCATGATGATTTATGACGACTCTTGTCATCTATTCCGATTGATGAATGGTTATTGCGGTTCATCTCATGGTGTCGTGAAGCTGCCCTCGTGGTTTGCTGCCACTGGAATGGGTTACACCTAGCAACACATTCCTCATGATATTGAACTGAGACTCTCGAAATAACCTCAGCAAAATCAACGACTCTGAACTCATGGATTAAGATGAAAGTGAGCAGGTTCCCAAAAAGGGTTTCTCCTGTCCCTTTTGGCTTCTGCAATATCTCACGTTGTCCTCTTTATCAAACCTTTGTCTGTTGAATTTCTACTCGTGATACTAACAGAGCACTGCTGGTAGCTGAAGGCCTCTGAGATTCAGTTGCAGCAGTGTAAACATGATGGAATTCTCGTCTTTTTCACCAAGAGCTGTACGTGGAGCAGGCGGACTTGGTCTAGGATGGATCCTCGCCTTTTCCATCGGCGGTGCAATCCTCCTCTTTGTGGCTATCGGTTTCCTCCTCGTCTGGCGTGTCAGGTCTCAAACTGCAAATGATCCAACCACGGTGTATCAAGTATCGGAAGATATCGAAGACCACCGACGATCAATCTTTACGAAGCGACTCGTCAAGCGCAAACACGCCTTGTCAAGATCTGTTAGCCGACTCTCTCTGTCACTACCCCCAGTACTGCCACCTCTGCCTTCCCACAACAGCTTCACCTTCTTCAATGGAAACGGGAAAAGAGGTCGGTCGAATAGTTGGGTGGAAGAGGATAAGTTCCACGGACCTAGGGTTAGTAGGAGTCGTCGCGATAGTCTGTTCAGCAGGGACGGATGGCTAGGGAGAGCACCGACGATACCGAATCTCGAAATGGAGGAAGATCTGGAAAAGGGCAAAGAGCTCGATGAGGACATCCAGGTGAAGAAGAGACAGAGCGCTGAAACCCTCAAGCCCAGCAAGACAGCCCCTGAGTTGCCTTCTCAAGCGGAGATACAGATCAGTCCTGTGCGCGTTCCATCGCGAGCTCGTGTAAGAGCTTCTGTGACCGACACTGACCTTTGGGATATCCTCCGAAGCACAGAACAGCGACTTCGCGATGGAACGAGCCGATCACCGAGCAAGACTTCTCGTAGCTCGCCGACAAAACGCTCTCCACAGAAGATATCCTCGTTGAGAAGCACGCCGCATAAAGCCTCGCCTGCAAAGACACCCCATAGCCACAAGACCGCTTCATCCCTAGACTCAACCAACACAACTGGAACTGTGCGCATTTGCCGGGTACCCCCAAGTCCGAGCAAGAGAGCTACTCTCCACGTGATACCCGCGGACGCGCAGAGTCGACATGTCTCCATCAGCTCTATTGGCAGTGCCGCCAATAGTTTGATAGCAGAGGCTGCACAGGAGCTCGTCCTGCCAGGGGGTTTGTCAAGTCCGAGTCGCTTAAAGGGACGACAGTGGGAGCCCCTGGAGAAGACTGGCCCCGAGAAGAAGACTGAAAAGGAGGACAGCCCCGATAGGAGAATGTCGCAGGAGAGCGAGGCGTCAAGTTCACTTTCGACGCTCTACAGCGCTAATGATCCTGAGGATAAGGAGCAACCTGACCCATTTGTGGAACGCAAGGTTCCTGGTGTTTACAGTTCAGAGAGTAGAGGGTCTCTCTTTGGAGCAAAGAGACGGGGCAGGAATCTGAGCATATCCATCCCAGGAGGACAGTCCATCTTCAATACGCAAGGACAGCTGCGGCCCTCGCCTGTGAGTACGCAGGCTGTGGGCGGGCCTCCCATCTCTTCATACCTGCAACCACCGCGGGAACGCTTCCAGCGCAACGACAGCTTCCACGCTCGCGATAGAGAGGGCATCGCTCTAGCATTCCCCGTCAGCAACTCATACACGAGCATCCTGACACCGTCCGTGACAACCACCGACGAAGATAGCACGCTATCTCTTGGCAACCGGATGAGCGAGAGCCCCAAGCCTGAACTGCCCGAGCGCATGAGACCACCTCCACACGAGAGCAGACACAGCCTAGCCGCCCGAAGCCCGTCAACAGTGACATCGTCACCCTTTGACGAACAGGATATGCTCTCACTTCTGCTGGGCACAGCACCGAAAAGGGCGCTCCCCGAGCCGCCGAGACACATCGCCCAAGTCGACACCATCGTCATGCCCAAACCGGTGTCGCCCATGCCTAGACGAGAGTTCTCACAGCATCTGCGGCAGATGTCTTCGACAGCAAACTCGATATACCGCGACGAGCTTCCCACAGATGACCCCAGCGCTATATCTCTAGGGTCACCACTTAGACGCTCGCTGTCGCGCTCCAAGAAGGACATGCCGGGTCTCTCTCCGCCAACAGCAGCAAGCATGGGATCTCTGGGCAACTCCATCATGGAGCTTAGGAGAATGAACAGCATGGTTAGCTCGTACAGCGCCAACTCAATAGGATCATCATCCGTCAACGAGCCCGACTCGCCGACGCTGCCTGCCTTGAACATGACGACCAGCTTTTCACGAGCACGCACAAACCCTACTACGCCAAGAGCGAGCATGTCCGGCCGCCAAAACTACCTCAACCTGGGCAGTCCCAACAAGAACGCCTCTGCATCACCAGCATCATCCATGCCCACGCGTCCCAGTGCTCGCTCCAGCCTAGGCGTCGAGGTTCGCGAGGATGGAAAGGAGAACCAGGAACCAAGTGGGTTACGCAGAAGCGGTCGCGAGACGTGCGATTTGAGCCACAAGTCCAAGCTCGGAACTGTGAGCGAACTCGTCGCTGATAGTAAACGAGAAGCGCAGCGAAAGAGCGTCGAGTCGGTTGGACTTTATGACAAGGAAGGATTTTTGAGGAGCTCAACCTCGCCTGATGCGGTTGGCAGGGAGGCAAAGGGACGATGTCTACGCATGTAAGCGATTGTTTTTTTCGGTGCAGTTTTCTTTGTCGACTTTGCTGTCATGTAACATGACCAACTTTATGTATGTATGTAGCTTTGGAGCTTGGATTTTGCATCAGAGGCTCTTGGGAACTGGACAGGATGGAACGGGATGGACTGACCTGTAGGTAGCCTAGTTAGAAGCTCGTTGGATATGGATATATACCCTTCGGACGTAATAGTAATAGAGAAACAACAGCTATGGTAGCCGTACTACCGCACTGTATTCCGGGCTGAATTGTTATACACGTTAAACTCCTAACTAAATACTCGTACTGTAATTTTAATACCGTAACGCCCTGCCATGTACTGTTGATGAGCATGATGATCTATCCTCGCCATCACTCCACACGTGGTCGCTTGTTGTCGGGGTCATCAGCTGGTTGATTCTCAGCCTCGTCGCGATCTCGCACCCTACCTGCACCCTCGCCCAACTCCTCTGCTTGACCGTCAGCGCCCTGACCAATCCAGTTACCCTCCTCGTCGAAATACTCGTGCACGTTATCTTCCGTGATCCAGCCGCTGCTGCCGGGCATGGGGGGCGGTAGACCACCATCGTTGGCGCCATGCATAACGCCTGTGAAACCCTCGATGGCCTGGTGCTCCTCGCTACCTTCAAAGACAATGCGGTCGTAATCATCTTCGCTCTCCTCATTGTCATTGGGATCGGGGTGAAGATCGGAGCAGGCGGCCATGGCATCGTACAATTGCTTTGCAGTGCTGGGCTCAGAGTCTGATTTGGGAGGAATGATAGTGAGGTCAACGGTGTTGAAGTCGTCGTCGTCGGCACCACCATTGGAGAATTCGAGCTGCATCCACACGGCTTGCGTGCGCTGAGCGTCTGCTTCGGAACCGAGCTGCTTGATCGCGTGGATAGATATGGAGGGGTAAGGAATTGAGACGCCAGCTTCGACTTTGTTGCTGAACAGAGTCAAAGCCCTGCAATCATGTCAGCTTGGGATCAGATGGAGAAGCGAGATAGCATACTCAGAGTTTACAAAGACACCAACAGTCTGTTCCACAAGCTCCTCAATGTCGCCATTGATGCTGTCGCCCTCGGGAGCACTTGGCTTCTGACTCGCGTCGGCTGGGAATAGAGCTAGGATACCGCATTGCTCTTTAGGGATCCATGCTTTGGCACCATCGAGATGGAAGTGAAGAACGGGCTTTCCACCGATAAAGGTCTCGGGTGTTTGCGACTGATACTCGTGCAGAGGCGTGTAGTCGCCAGTCTGAGGCGGTGTGCGAATTGTCGTTGGCAGCATGATGCAGCGAGTTATTCGTAAGAGCTTAGAGTAGAGGGGTTCACCAGGAAGCTGAAGAGAGAAAATGTCCATTCAAGCAAGGTAGGGGAGCTTTATCAGGTGGGGGGCTTATCGATAAGAATACTTCATCTGTCATTAATAGATAGGCGCGTCGCATCTCAAACCTCTCTCTCAACATCCCACTCGTATAAAATCACTTCAAGTTATTCTTCTTTTACTCGAGACGCGATACTTTATGCAATTCGTCGATACAAGTGCCCCCGGATAAAGAATTGAAAGGGGTTTTAAGCTACGCCTAAAAACACCGACAGACCTTGTTTACATATACATATGACCATGCACGACAACAAGAGTAGGTTGCTTACTGCTACTACCTTACTCTGATGCTTCATAAGACAAGCATCCAACAGCTGACTGACATCTTTTTAGGATCTCATCCCCTGCTGGAACAAGTCCCTCTCACAGTCTCACCATTCGTGTCTCTTCCAACAGCGACGACACTCTCATACAACTACAAGACCATGCCATCCAACATCCCCCCCTCGTCTCTAGGCGTCGAAGCAGCATCAGACAACCCCGCGGGACAGCCCAAGCCCAAATACGTGGTATCCAACTCTGGCCACGCAGCACATCCAGAAGACATTGTTGCTTCATGCCGTGCGCTTCACGCTCACGTGACAAAGATGCAGGAGGATGCTGAGCGTGAGCTGAGGGAGTTTGATGAGAGGATCAAGGAGCGTGAACTCGCCGAGAAGAGGAGAGTGGCGCCAGGCTGGCTGGACAGCGAGATGCATATCCTTGAACCCGAGAGGAGCACGCCAGCACAACAGCCGCAGGGCGCGCCTGAAGTTCAAGGGCAAGTTCAAGGGCAAGGGCAAGGTCAAGGCGGTCAACATTTGGATGCAGCAGATGACCAAGGTGCAGAGTTGGATCGAGCATTTGGCGGCATGTCTATGAAGTAGACCATTTCAGATGGGCTTTGACGAATCATGATGAACAGCACAAGACGATACCTTATTTTTTAATTTTTTACAAGCATCATGTCCTAGGCTGCATTACCTTTCAGCGGAGCCTTCTTACTACTGTTGTATAGAACCAAGATCTACCTAGCGCGTGTGGCTATATCACTGTCTGATGACCCAGAGACCAGTGGACGAAATACTTAACAAGCACATACGCATGACACTGGAACAGCTAGAAGACCTCGTTTCTAACTTTCACGGCCAAACAGTTATACTAAATACATTTACTAGTCAAGATTTCATACTACACACTCTCTCGGCCCCAGGGAGGGGGAAAACCACGCGCCCAGTATTTCTACACAGAGACACCCAGGATCTTGTTTGCGGCGTGCGCAGCAGCAACCATGATGGGAGCCTGAGTGTTTCCAGTAGGAACCTCGGGGTGCATGCTGCCATCAACAACAAACAGGTTCTTGGTCCCCCAGACGCGAGTGTCAGGCCCAACGACGCTCTTACCATCGTTTTTGGCTCCCATGTTGGCCGATCCGAGATGGTGGTTTCCTGAGTAGGCAACCTCAAGTATAGTGTCTGCGGTGACATTGCTAGGCACGCTCAGTATGCTACCAGGCTTGCGCGCGTAGCTGAGGAGCTCGCTGACAAAGGTCTTGAGAGCATCACGGTCACCATCGGTGTTAAGGAAGTGCTTTGTGGTAATGTTGGTGCTGCCCTCGGGAGTGATCTCAAGGGTGCCGTAAGAGGTCAGACCGTGGGTGAGATATACCTTGGTCTCGATAGTGTTGTTTTTGGGGGCGTTGACGGTCCCCTGAACATGGCGAGTAACACCGTCACTGCCCTCAACGCTCTTCCAGAAGTTGAGACGCTGTCCAGACTGGGAGAGAAGACCGCTCCCCTCGGCGAATAGGTCAACAGTGTTCTCGTCAGGCTCGGTGTAGGCAGTTTTGGGCAGAGCTGGAAACTGCTCCTTTGTCTGGAACTGCACAATAACAATAGGGTGATCCTTCAGGCGCCGACCAACGGGAAGATGGATCCATTGAGAAGCAGGAGGAAGCGTGACATTGGTAGAGCCGGACTGAACGATACGGAGCTGCTCCTTGGGTCCGATGCCCGAGTTAAAGAGGATACGGGGGGTTGAGTGCGTGCCAGAAGAGAGAATGACGGAGCCGCCCTTGTTCAATTTTATAATCTCACGAGCGCCGCCAGCATGCTCGATCTCGACACCAGTGACGATAGGACCCCTGCGGACAGCCCGGATGGCCTTGGCGTCGAGTTGGAGGTTGAAGTTGTCGAGGGCCTTGGCGTCAGGGAGAATATCTCTGACCGGACCGCCTCGAAGACCTTTGCTGATCTGTACTTTGTTAGTTGTGTCCAACTGAAACTCGCAAAAGAAAAGAAAGAAAAGAAAGAAAAGAAAAAACTCACCAGCCAAGGAGGATGAGTAAAGATCTTGTCCTTTGACTCGGTGTCGTCGAGAGCATTGACCTCATTCCAGCCATTGTTCTCGAGGAACTCGGACATGATCTCAAAAGCGCCATCGTCATAACGCTTTCCGTCAGCAGAAGGAAGAATGCTACCGGGCATACGCTTAAAGATGCTCTCGGCAGCATCGCGCACGCCGTCCTCCCACTGCCATCCCGCAGGCCAACTCTCAAAGTCGGCAGCTCGAGGCTTTACATACATCAGGGCGTTGAGCATGGTCGAGCCTCCGAGCAAGCAGCCTGCCGAGGCAGCAATGTCTCTGCACCACTGAATAGTCGGCGAAACGTCTGTGTGAAAAGCCATGCCGGGGACGTCGTAGGCAGTGACTGTCTGATTCCACTCCATCAAATCATGGCGGTTTCCAGTCGAGTAGAACGAAGGGCCGCCTCGCTCGACGAGAAGAATCCTGTGGCCGGCATCGGCAAGTCTCTCGGCAACGACCAGGCCTGACGCTCCAGCTCCCGCTACGATATAGTCGTAAGTGGTCTTTCGAGTGGTAGCGCTGCCAGCAGCTGAAGCAGTCGAAGCAAAGCCCAGCAAAGCTGAGCCGACAACTGTGGTGAATCTCATGTTGACGAGCGAAGAGGATGAAGAAGAAGAAAGCTGGGCAGGAAATCCATCAGAGGCGGTTTTATTCGCAAGATCGGGAGGATAACTTGTAAAAGATTAGATGCGATTGATAAACCCGCCACGAATGAGATGGCTCAATTCCACACGAGCGCTGAGAATCAGTGGATAGTCGGTGGGTAAGGGTAGTACCACGAAGCTTTAGCAGATGATGATCGGCGAGCATTTTCAAGTTGTCGTCGGTTTAGCATAATTTGCATAAAACGGTAACGAGTTTTTAATGCCTCAATTTTGCCTCTTGCGATTGATCAATCCTGAATTGGACTGTTGAGAAAGTGTGGACGTAGCTTGGCAACAGTGCAAATGCCCTTGCATGGCATCGATTTTGTTGTTGTCGTGATGGTGTTTACTGAGAGTCTTGCAGAAAGATGATACGTCAGATAGAGTCAGATCTAGATGCAGGGTTTGGAGGTTGATATATGCTCTCGGGTGCGTATATAGATAGGTATGCAGCCTTGGTATATAATTCAAGTTACTAAGAAGGAGAGAAGGAGAGAAGGAGAGAAGATTGCATTAAGCATCTTGGCTAAAATACAACATTGATGTTTCTGTACTAATCATCTCACGGTTTCAAAAGTAGCATTTGTAATAGTAACATCTATTACTCTTGGCTAATACTATCTATCTACTACCCAAGGTAGTTGAGATGATCGCTTTGTGTATCCCAGCTTGTCAGAACTATATACAGCTCTTGATCATCATGTTATTGCTTACTTTTAATGCGGCTAGCGTAGAATATATATATCCTAAATCAGCAGTGGCAGGAAGTGATTCAATGCCCCCTGCCCTCCTCTGGCACCCTCCTCTACTACTCCCAATACTCCCAATACCTATCATTTATCATTTATCCCACCTCATTCTTATTGTTACTCTCTACATTCATCCCCAGACTCAATATGGTACCATCCTATTGTGGCGATCAGCACGCACAGCAACTTCTTCGCATCAATAATCAATAGTCAACCAGTTTCCTTCGCCCCCTTCTCGTTCGACATGTCGCTGCCGGGGCAGAACAGCAAACGTTTGCTAAGTCCGCAGCCTGATCGAGCAAACAGCAAGAAAAGCAGGACGGTGCACTTTGCTGAATCATCTGGAAGAAAGATAAAAGAGATCGATTCTTCCGAGATTTTTCAGCCCGGGGAGGATAGGGGCGCCTCTTTGATGACGGATTCTCCCCCAAAGGTTGCAGGATCCAACACCACACAGTCGGAATTCTCTGAGCTGGAACTATCTGGCGCCCCTCTTTCCAGTCTTTCGCTTGCTGGAACTCCCAAGCATCACGAACCCGAGGCGGGCAGGGAAGCTTCTGTCGTGATGCCTTCTCGCTGCAGGCCTGGTGAACCCGACATGGCCAAAACCAAAATTTCTGAACAGAGTCCAGCTCGTGTTCCTCTTGCTGGTCCGTCGCTTGCTGGAGCTTCCATGGCTGGCCCTTTGCTCCCTAATAGCTCGCCCCCTGCTCCTTCAAACCCCCAAGTCGCAGACTGGAGCCAGGCCGAGGACGAGAAGCTTCCCTACCAAGGTCATCGTCGCAGAAACACCAACCAGGACCTCTCTCAGGAGCACCTCAGCACCCTTTCCGTTCGCGAGAAGCTTCGCAAAGGCATCGCCATGGGCTTCGCCAATACCATGCCCCGTGGAGATGCCGCCTCGGCCATGACCCAATCTGGCCTCCGACCCAACTCCCGTTCGCAAGCGACTGATACCATCACTGAAATGATGAAGAAGATGGATGCGGCCCATCATATGAGCCCAATTCTCTCTCGTCACCATTTTGCGACTTCCTTTGAAGTCCAAGATACTGTCCACCACGAACTCATCGACAAGAAATCTGGAGCTTCTGCGCCAGATCAAGTGCAGGAAAAAAAGTTGCAACATCTCCGGGCTAGGATGCTTCACTTGTGAGTTAATCATTGCTCGCGTCATCTTTTCAAGGCCGGAAACTGACGACGCTCAAGGAGCATTTCCAACGAAAGACTTCAGGTGATAACCCAGGCAGCCAACTATCACCGTTTCACACCCATTTCCCTGCCCCAGCTTCATCCTGGCCTCATCATGCATGTTGACCCTCCTCCTCCGTTTCAAACCCCCAAGGCACCAGCTCTGATACCCTGGCTTGTGAAGGTATCCCAGAAATTCGGTTACAGGATGCTTGAGCTCGAATCGATTACTTTCAAACACAACGTCAAGGAAAACAGGTTGGTGAAGCGAAGCATAACAACCAACACACAAGATCCAGTCTTGATTGAGACGAAGGATGTCTTTGAGATCAAAAGATACCTCGGCGATATCTCCGTGTTTCAGGCCTCCATGTAAGTTTCAATCTCCAGCGTAGATAAGACCATGAGGCTGATTATCACCACAAAGCCCTGTCGGAGACTCCAAAGCACTGCAAAACTGGACCTGGTTCATGATCAATAAGCCGCTCTTCTGTATTGATGGCCCTGTGCCAGAGGAGTTGAAGGGCAGCGACATGCCCCAAACCACCGTTGTTTTCGCCATACCCACGGCCAATATCGAGAAAGTCAAGGAAGTTTAGTACCCGCCCTTTACTGCCCCTCAAGCTCAAAACCAGGAGCCGCTCAGGTCAGAGCAGCCCACGAGGCTTGGAGATTTCGGACGCCTGGAGCTGGATTCTTACGCCGACGTAACTAGACGTCAGCTCATGCTCGAGTGGAAGTTTAGCAGAGATGGGATCCCGGTCTTTGCAGTCACGCCTCACCCAAGATTCATGCATGAAAGACACCTTCCCCCGGATTTTCTTTGGGTTGACAGCGCGCCTTACTACTCTAGGGGTGAGTTCTGGTGGCAGGCTGTCCGGATCCAAGTCAACAAGGAACGGGCTCATTGGAGTTATGTCCAGCAGCTCATGGCAGAGAACCTATGTCTCGTTGAGGCCAAGTCCAGGCCTGCTCGTGAATGGGTTGTGGTCGGCCCCCAGACACAAAGCACGCCCGATGCTGGGCGTAGCTTAGGGTCGGGCTCGGGTCCCGGTAGCCGTCAAGGCAAGACAGTGCGTGGAGCATCTGGGCTGCGCAATGAGATCCAGACTGAATAAGACTGACCGCGTAGGTCTTGATATGTGTTTGGTCAGAAGCGACCATCATTCGCCGTTGCCTGTTGCGGAGGCTGATGTGAGATGATGGATGCCACTGACAAAGATCCCATGACAACACCAGGATGTGTTGGTTTTTGAGCCATGCTTTGTTGAAGCGCATTACCATGCATAGCTGACCGCCGGGCTTGGTAGCTGGTATGTCAACGCGTTGGCAGATAGGGTTCCGGGGGTTGACAATAACCTACACTGATAGTGAAGTCTTGCCCTTGGAGCAAGCCAATGAAGCTGCTAGCCTTTTATTTAACTCTTTTTCTTTCCTTTGGGGTTTCCCTCCTTCTTCTCGACCATACCAGCCCTTGCAAATGCATCGCTTGCAACGGCAGTAATCAGCCTGAATCGCTTCGACCCCAAATGGACACCCCCATACCAGCGTGTAACCACAACCATTGAATCCCACAGATCCATAGACTGCATCAGCTGTAACAGACGGGATCCGGCGCCCGACTCGCCATCATCGTCAGAGCGCTGATACCCCGGGCCTTTACCCCTGATACGCCAGGCCGTGATGTTATGCGTCGCATTGCGTATACGCTTGTCAGACTCGAGAAGAGACTCGACGTATGAAGTAGCTTGAGAAGGACATGTTACGGGCGCGACGTGAGCTATGAACTCTGCGATGCGCTTTGAGCATGTCCATTGGGGTCCGGATTTAGGCAGAACGGATTGCACTGCCCGCTTTGTAGACATTGCGGAATATAATCAGCCCAAGACAAGACTAATTGATATATGAGATACTGTTTCAGTCCTTGTCCTTGTCCTGCCTTGAGACAACCACAGTTCGGGGCCCGAGGCTCAATTGATTGATTAAGCTCCAAAGAACTTTGTGATCTTTGTCTACTGTGATTGGCCGGTCACTTTCCTTTCCAGTCCTGAGCTGTTTAAAGATTGATTTCAGCGTAGCCTGGAGCTACCATAGGTACCTACATAGTACCTACATAGTACATACATACATATCATAGTAAGCCTAAGCCTCGGCCAGGCGGGGCGGGTTAACGTCAAAGCCGAGAAGCGCCAGGCGGCATTGGAGAGCCTCCCCGCCAAAATTCCTCCATATCCACATCCACCACTGAACTTTTCTGGATGTGCGCAACGCCCCTCAACAACTGTTCTTTTTAGTCCTTTGCCCCTCCCCTTATTTTATCCTCCGAATTCCCGGCATTGTTCTCCCAACGACGACGTTTAGCCCGAGATATCAGAAGTTGAGCCCATTCACACGAAACAAAGTTGCCCATCATGCAGGCCCCGGTGGTGGTTATGAGTATGTCTAAACCCCCCCCCCCCCCACACTGCGAACCCCTGGCCCTCAAGTTTCGAGGGGGGGAGGGGGAGCTTGAACGCTGCTTGAAGCTGACCGAGATCTTACAGACACCAACAGCGGTGAGAGGCAGACCGGTCGAAAAGCTCAGTTGTCGAATATTGCTGCTGCCAAAACGTGCGTATTGCTATTCCTCTCCGAGTCTCGTGCCCCCGACCCTAATAAATCGATCCCAGTGTTGCCGATATTATTCGATCATGCCTGGGTCCCAAGGCTATGCTAAAGATGCTTCTCGACCCCATGGGCGGTATCGTTCTCACAAATGACGGCCACGCTATCCTCCGAGAAATCGAGGTCTCCCATCCTGCCGCGAAGAGCATGATTGAGCTCAGCCGGACACAAGACGAGGAAGTCGGTGATGGAACCACAACTGTCATTATCTTGGGTAAGGGGACCGGATCATCTATTTGCGACAAGCTTGATCAAATTACTGACCTCTGTAGCTGGTGAGATTCTCGCACAAGCTCTTCCTCAGCTCGACCGCAACATCCACCCCGTCGTCATCATCTCCGCCTTCAAGCGAGCCCTTAAAGATGCCCTCGAGATCATCGAGGAGGTCTCTTTGCCAATCGATGTCAACGACGACAAGGCCATGTACCAACTCATCTCTTCTTCAATCGGCACCAAGTTCGTTGCGCGATGGATGGACCAGATGTGTGATCTCGCCCTCAAGGCGGTCCGCACCGTGACGTGGGAGGCCGGAAATGGCAAGACTGAGGTCGACATCAAGCGTTATGCCCGTGTGGAGAAGGTGCCCGGCGGTGAGATTGAGGATAGCAGGGTCCTCGACGGTCTGATGCTCAACAAGGATATCACACACCCCAAGATGCGCCGGCGCATTGAGAACCCCCGAATCGTTCTCCTTGACTGCCCCCTCGAGTACAAGAAGGGCGAGTCGCAAACCAACATCGAGATCACCAAGGAGGACGACTGGAACCGAATTCTGCAGATCGAGGAGGAGCAGGTCAAGGCATTGTGCGATGCCATTGTCGCTGTCAAGCCTGACCTTGTCATCACTGAAAAGGGCGTGTCTGGTACGAATTCGATTCCCGATTCGTCATTGAGATGAGCTTACTAATTCGGTCACAGATCTTGCTCAGCACTACTTTATGAAGGCCAACATCACAGCTCTCCGCCGAGTCCGAAAGACCGACAACAACAGAATAGCCCGTGCCACCGGCGCCACCATCGTCAACCGAGTAGAGGACCTCCAGGACTCCGATGTCGGCACCCGATGCGGCCTGTTCGAGATTGAGAAGATTGGCGACGAGTACTTCACATTCCTCACCAAGTGCCAGGATCCCAAGGCCTGCACAGTTCTTCTCCGCGGTCCCTCCAAGGACGTGCTTAACGAGATTGAGCGAAACCTCCAAGACGCCATGGGTGTTGCCCGCAATGTCATGTTCTCCCCCCGGTTATCGCCAGGCGGTGGTGCTACAGAGATGGCCGTGTCCATGAGGTTGAGCCAGCTCGCCAAGAGCATCGAGGGTGTGCAGCAGTGGCCTTACAAGGCCGTGGCTGATGCTCTCGAGGTCATCCCCCGAACTCTGGTGCAGAACGCCGGTAAGAGTCCCGTCCGAGTGTTGACGGATCTCCGAGCCAAGCAGGCCGAGGGTAAGAGCACTTGGGGTGTCAACGGTGACACAGGAGCTATTGCGGATATGAACGAGTACGGAGTGTGGGAACCCCAGGCCATCAAGCTTCAGAGCATCAAGACCGCCATCGAGGTAGGTGTTTCCCGCATTCAAGCTACAGAACAGGACACTAACGTTTAACCAGGCTGCTTGTCTCTTGCTTCGAGTCGACGACATCTGCAGTGCAAAGAAGGCGGCGCAGATTGGCGGCGGCGGTGGCGGCGGCGGTGAAGAGTAAAGAGCGAGGCTGTACATGCTGGATGGTGATGCGTGATGTGAGGTGTGGCACGTGGGAATGATGGTAGGAAACAAAATCCGGAGGTAGGCGTGCAATTCGGACTGTTTATACACACAACAAATGTCTGTTGGAATGGACTGGTCATACCCCTCTCTGTACTAGCCGAAAGAGCAAATAGACAAACAAGGAAAAGATTCGTCGGGGCAGAGTAGGAAATGCCCTGACGAATTCAATGCCAAAGATGAAAGGAATGGGTATCACGTAAATTACCTGCTCAACGAATACTGTCGCCTTTTACTCACGGGGCTCTTGCGAACCATTCCTTCACCTGCGAACCGGGTCTCAAACCTCGATCCTCATCTATTACATCCCTCCCCCATAACCTCTGGTGCAACTACGCACCACGTTCTTTTGGTGTTTTGTACTTTTCTTATACTGCCTAGTCGTCTTCGTCGTGAATAACCAAACCCGCAGTTTGCGCAGATGTAGCTGTTTCCGAGGTATCCTTGCTAGGCTGGGTCTCGGTCTTGGTATTAGAGTCAACATCAGCAGCATCGTTCTCTGCGCGAGGGGAGTCGCCGTCGGGCCGTGCCGCAGTGGGCTTCTTGTCAGTTGTAACACCACCACCCTTGCCCTTCTTGCCCTTGCGGGCCTTCATCTTTTCCCTCTTTTCCCGATTCTTGCGCGTGCGCTCCTCGTCTCTACGATCACGCTCGCTCTTATCCTTGTTGAAATCCTCGCCATCCTTTTCACGGCGCAGATCCTCGTCCATAGCGCGCAGACGCTCATACTCGCGCCGGCGACTGGCCTTGTAAACGTGGAACTCTCCCGAGCCAGCACCAGCGCTTGAGCCTTGGACGTTTGTGACGATCTCAGGTGGTGCGGAGCGCGAGACAGTGCCGGAGACGGCAGAGTCGGGGATGCGGATGTTTTGGTCGGGTTTTGCGAAGAGGGCGTCGACAGAGGCAGCTTGAGCGGAGAGGGGAGTCAGGGCGCGCTTCTTTGTGGGACGGTGAGAGCGGGGGTCGGCCGATGTTGGGACGGATTCGGGGCCGGGGGCGGACATTGTCGTGAGTGCGAAGGGAAGAGTTGAGTTGGAGGTCAAATCGTGTCTGGGAGAATGGGCTGAGGAACGCGTGAGGGTGAGATGCGGACGGGCGCAATCGATAGCCTGAACAGGTAGATGATGATCGCGTGCAGAATGTTGATATGCGTAAACAAGACACAAATCCTTGGAATGAAGCGGTCGAATGGACGCCTTAACACGTGAAGGGAATAATGGAAAGGCCGGCAGATGCTTGGATGTGCTGACTAGGTCAAGATGGTCAAGATCTAGCGTATGAACTGCCAAGGATGTGCAGGGTGCCTACGCGGACCATGATAAGCGCGCGGCAGTGAGCCGCGTCAGCCACCACCCACCAAGTCCTTGCTAGGAAAACATGTGATTGGGAAGAGAACCATATGTTGTTGAGAAAATACGGTCAATGCAACAGTGATAACAGCCGGATAACGTTAAGCGATGCCATAATAGATAAAGAAAACAGACGATCAATCTCTTTATCCAGAATTTGTGTTGCAGCCGGCGGCTGATCCGTCCTTCAGCTGATCGTGTTCATGCAGATGGCAAGGGAATTCTGGATGGTTGCAATTGAGACAGATCCAATATATAATATCAGCCGTACGAATGAGACAAACGAAACCGAAAAAAGAAGAGAAGCTAGCTGGGAGAGAAAAATGCATGGTTAAGCATGACCCTTCAAAATCATGACACTCAAGATGCCAAAACGGCCACAGTTACTTGATCTGGCGCTGCAGATGTCTAGGATTGGTCAACGATGGCAGTTTGTCAGGAAGCAAGAGCAAGCACGCAACGCATGGGCCAACGGAAGCTTCCAAGGAGACGGCACGGGCTGGGGGAACAACCTAAATGGGATCATATGATTTCGGGATGCAGAGATGCAGAGATGCCTTAATATGCCCTGTGGCCTGTGGACTGTGCCATCGGATATTCTCCGCCGCGGTAGCCCACGTTAAGACAGGCTTTTCCTAACTACCTACCTACCTAC
>JABFAK010000364.1:0-17374 GCA_013266265.1 Fusarium sp. NRRL 66182
TCGGGTTCGGGCTCGGGTTCATGTGCACGCCGGATGGAGCTGTCTCAAGAAAGGAGTACGAGGTTCAGAGCAACAGAGACAGAGAGTATAACTTGAATTAAATCACCGCCACTGCTTTTGTCTAGCAAACTGAACGGCCGTCATGATACGTAGGCTCAGCTGCTTTTGCATTAACACTATACTCTCGTTTTGATCGCTCCACGGTCCATTTTGACGCAGTAAAGCACGCATGGCAGACGCCTCATACCTTGGTCACCATGGCCGCGGGTCGCATGCCTCTTCGAGCAGCCCTGATGATGCAAGTCTTGGCCAGGGTGACTACCGTCGACCGGATTGGTTCCTTACCTCAGCTCGTCGACAGCCAGTCACTTAGCCAATGCGACGGCTGCATATCGTCAGGGGAGAGTGCCAAGATGGAGAGAAGATCTTTATCAAGAGCTTGATTCTGGTTTATCGTAGCCACATCCATCCCGTGGCTGTTCACGACAGGCCCTGGTCGCTGTGCACCCCCATGTGGGCCTGCCTCTGGCGACAAGATTCTAGCCATGGAATTAGTCCCCATCATGGGAGTTGGGTTGCTTCTATGATGACTGTGTACGAGATTGTCGGCCTGGCTCTCCCACCTCTCTACTTGCTCGTCTTCTGCACCCGGCCGGGTCGGAAGCACTCGCTCTGCGTTGGTGATTGAATTGCGAAAAGCATACGATGTGGCCGGGCTTATATTATTTCGGTGACTTCCTGCATCATTGCTTCGATGTGTAGCTATCACGCCGCGAGCCAGTCGAACAAACTCGGTCGTCTTGGTGAAGGCAGTCTGGCCGGCCGTGACATACTCGAGTCGTCCAAAAACCCCAACCAGAATCTCCATCAAGGCAATGTCTCTGTCAGTGAGCTCGCTGGGCGGGTTCGATACTGTGTGTACGAAGATGGTGATCAAGGACGTCAGCGGATAGTAAAACACCAGCCTGTTGAGACGAGAACTAGTTAGAGACGGTTCCGTCAAGTATAGCAGCAAGACCGAGCGGGATGCGGAAGGGGCAGATGCCCAGCCAAGGACAGCAGGACGCAAACTCGCCGACTTGGAAGACCTACCATGCGGGTGTGTGGCTCTCTATGTCAAGATGCTTGGTGAGCAGGGCTATGCACCTTGCGGCTCGGATGTGTGATACATGCGATCTACGGTCAACTAGATGCTCCAGGCTCTTGTCCTGGCCGGTGAACAGAGGCATGAAGCGTCGATACGCGGCGCACAATACGTAGTAGTAAGACGTTTGGAAACTAATAATCTGGCACCGCGTCAGCCCGCATCTATCTGACATCCGGACCATGGGCTTTCCGGGTAGAAGAAGGGCCGGGATCATCTGCAGCCAGGACTCGAGGTCCTGCAGTATCTGGTCAAGCGTCGTGAGAAGCTGGGACGCGGGCTTGTACAAGGCGTTGGCCGAGTACAGTCTCCGCGACACGTCCCCGCAGATGCGTGCGAGCCTGGTGAGGCACAGGAAGAAGTCGAAAGAGGATGGTCTAGGCGGAGACTCGACAGGCATCGCATCCTCTCCTCTTTGGTTGATCTCTACTCGACGAGGAAAACAGCAGCTGATGTCGTCGTCGCAAATCACCGACGGCCGACCTGATCTCAAGGCGATGGTTTTATCCAGACAGTATATCACCCAGAAGACGCGGTTCCTCTCCTGCTTCTCATCCTCTGAGAGATTCCACTCCGGGGCTGGATGCCGATGGAGGGCCAGGGCCTGCGCCAGCCGAGATGCCATCGAGGACAGCGTCCACTCCAGCCTCTGCGGGCACGAGAGCCCCTGGGCAAAGACGGTCATGACCGCTACAGCCTGCACCGCCAGCAGATCTGTCGACACGTGGGCGATTAGCATCTCGTACGACAGGGCATTCTTGAAGTATCTCCACGCCTCGCACCCCGACGCCTTGAAAGCGTCTGCCGTCTCGTCAGAGAGTGCTGCGCGGCAGCCACAGGCCAGGACTGCGTTGAGCAAGGCCATCCACGAATACGACTGGCCATCTGAGCTTGTGCCCAATGTCGAGAGCTGAGCGAGGAACGTTGGGCGGTCGAGAACGGGGAAGAGTATCTGGACATCGGAGAAGTACGCGTCGACGTATCTTTGGATGTCGGACGGGGGAATGTCATCGAGGTTGGAGGGTGCTGTAGACGACAGTGAGTAGACTTTGGTCATCCAGTTGGGATGCCGCAAGTGGTTCAAGACCCCGTCCCGTATCTCCCGCATCGTCTCGCAGATAGCGTCCGAGTCGGTCACATTCCGCCGGACCCATTGGAGGCCAGGGTCCGAGATGGCGACGATACCGGACGAGGGACCCGTGTATTCGTCTCCGTCGCTGACGCGCATCCAGACAGCCGGAGCAGAGTCCCTGGAGAGCTCTCTGTCGCTGCCGCCAAGGATCCTGTCGAGGAGGCTCTCGTCCTGGATCACGTTGGAGCCTGGTGGCGTTTTGAGAGCCTGGCCCGTGTCGTGGGAGGCTTGTGCGAAGACGCCAGATATGGAGTCGAGGTCCATTGGAGGGCAATGAGACGAGGTGTTGTTGTTGTTGTTGTTGTTGTTGTCTGGAGGTACTGCCTGTTCCTGTGGAGCTGAAGCTGGAACTGGAGCTTGCCATGTCGAGTCGTGGAGAAAGGTAAACTCGAGATCGGAGACGGCTGCATCTTGAGATGCTTCGTGAGGAGGGTGCTGAGCCGATGCCAGGGTTGGGCCTGGGGCTACTGATGACGATGGTGGTGTTGGCGCTCGAGTCTGCCGGACGACGATAGGCTCATGAGACGTCTGCGTGTCGGATCGATCGGCCATGGACGTGTCGATGATGCCAGCGCCGACCCAATGCTTTGTGCGTCTCTCTCCTGCGTATGTGCAGTGGCTGGCTCGTTGCCTGCAGTTTGAACAGGTTGGTCGTGCCCTGTCACATCTGATCTTTCGAGCGCGGCATGCTCTGCATGCCATCGTGATGCAGAATCGGTGGTGAGACCTGAGATGTGAGGGGTCAGTCAAAGTCAGAGTTGACGGGCGCAGCAGAAGAGCTTCCCTACCCGACATGACTCCCCCTTTCGGTTAGCTGAAGGGGGTGATCTATCTGCAACGGTGTAACGTCATATCAATATCGTCTAGTGTGTCTACGACTCGTGTGCTTGGCCTGGAACTTGCTGAGTCTCCTGCTTAGTAGCAGATCTGTGTATACCGTGGCTACTGTCTTACCCCCTAAGCTTTCTTACCAAGGCCTTCACCTGGACTACTACCTTGAACAAGAACATGCCAGTTGGTATTCGTAACAACGCACAGGAGACTGGATAGATGCGGGGAAGAGGATCAAGCCTTGGTACTGACCAGGGTAGGTAATGTACCCCGGTAGTCACCCCGGTAGTCTACCCCGGTAGTCTACCCCGGTAGTGCATACTCCATATCCATGTTACTACCCTACATGTTGGGACTTTCTACTCTTCCACCAGTCAACTAATGGCTGTTGTCGGGATAGTTACGTCGAGGCCACTTGTAGTTTGTAGTGCGTTGGTAGCAAAAGGATTTAGCATAACAGCGAAAATACAATATCAATGTCACTCCCGCACAGCCCTTCGCAACCGCATTCACGTATACGCTCAAGGCCTCTCGCGTATTGAGATCCGTGTCCCACCGACAATGCGTTTTGCTCAGAGTCGAGACCGAGAGGGTCGTCTGGTACATGGTTCTGATCCGTCTTCTCTTCGCTGCTCGTAGCTGGCTGTCCCAAGTCGGCGTCTTCACCGTTCTCTGGCCGAGCAGTCTGATCAGCATCGGCTGAGTCGCCCGCTGAGATGGGTAGTCCTATTTCAGCCATGATAACTTCTCGGAAGCTACGGTCTGGTAGAAAAACGCGGGGTTCCGGTAGGCGGCCTTTGCTGAAAGCTACGTCGATAGTGAGAGCCAACCGCGAGTACCAGACGGGCTGGAAAGTCAAGACACCTATCCAGTTGTCCACAATCCCGGAGCCTTCGCTCTGCCCGATTTCGGGCTTTGCTATACTCAGCATAGACCCAGATCGAGCAAGACCCATGATGTGATTGATTGCATCCGTGATCCAGCTGACACCTTCATACTGAAGCTGATATGTCTCCATGGCCTTTTTCAAGACGTCTAGGCGATGCCTCATGAGATCTGACTGTGACGCGCTGGCCCTTTCGTTGGACATGGGGATCCCTTCTACACCGAGAAGATGCAGCAGAAGAGGAAGCGCTGTGCACGACACGGCTGTGATGGGCAGCCACCTCACCAAACTGAGATGTATCAGCTTCTCCAAGCACTCGGTCGTTCCCACAGTAGCTTCCTGGAGCTCAAAATAGCTGTCCTGTAGAGTGAAGATGTCTGACGGGCTTGTCGTAGATACCATTGCATGGGTGGCTATCTGCAGAATTTCGTGGTGGCCGAGCGCGACCTTTGTCGAGCTGTTTGTGAGCAAGGTCAATTTGGCAGCAGGAGCACAAGATAGATAGCAGACGCTTACTAGTAATACATGTCCACAAGGTTGGAGAAGAGGATCACAGAATCATGGCGCTCCAACGACGCAGGAGAGGTGTCCGTGTTGAGCAGCCGTACGACCGCCTGGCCGTGCCACCTGTCGAGGGCCAGTCTGCAGCTTTGAATGCGATCTAGCGACTCGATGAAAGAGCCATCCGGCTTGAGGCAGTCTTCAATAGGAAACACCAGGTTAAGTATGTCGGTTAGTATGATACATAGCTCCACAAGCAAGTCTAGGATCTCGGCCAGCCGGATCTTTGTATCTGCGTCGTACACAAAGCTCCGATGACACTCCCCTACAAGATCGTGGTAGCCGAGGCGAGAGCTGCTTTCGACACCAACAGGGCTCGTTGTGATCAGGATACCTCGACGCATGCTCAGCCCAAAGATGCGGTCGCGGATGATGCAGCACCACCACAGCCGCTTACGAACAGCGTGCTCTTCGGACTCGGGGTCGAAGGCTTTGTAATTGTGGGCTTCGGCATCTCTTGCGTGCTGGATTGCAATGGAAAGCCAGGGCACGTTGGGCTTGCGTGGAATATCGTACGACGAGAAGGACCAGGATGCCAGGAGCAGAGCGGCCTGTGACCGAATGATGGACGAGGACTCGGTTTCCAAGTTGAAGAGAAGTTGCGCCCGGCGGTAGAAGGTTGCCCTGGCTGCTCGAGCTGTCTTTTGTCCCAGCAGACTGAGGATCGACTGCGGGACGTACTTGGGTATGCATCAGCAAGATGGTTCGTTGTACAAGAATGCCAGCACCGAACTCACGCTGCAGCAGGCGAACATCATGGCCTGGAAGAGAAGCAGGGAAATCTTGTGAGGCCTGCAAGGGATGCCACGTTGCTTGTAGACGTCCCAGAAGGCGCTCTCGTCCAGTATCGGGAGCATCGGGTGCATGTATAGGAAGTATTGGCGGACGAATTGGTCAAGAATTGGAGGCTGGAGGACGTCGAGGCAGCCCTGGAGCTCAAGAAACTGATAGTCCTGCGGTGGGATGGAACCTATGTTGCTGATGACAAGAAAGTGATAATAGGAGTAGCTGATGTAGTAGGTATCAGAAAAGAGGCCATCACGCCTCCAGGATGCGAGTTCGGCGCGTCCGTCGTCGACGCCAGAGGTTCGAGGGAGGTGACACAAAATACTTGATCTTTTGTCGTCGTGGTTGAGACAGTCGAGGCTCTTGCAACCGTCGTCCTGGACGTCATGACTGTTTCCAGGACTCGATGATTGCGGGCTAGACGCGGGTCTCTGTGCTGCTGCGACATGCTTGGCCATCCAAATGTTCCATATTAGCACCGTCTCGAGAAAACAGCGTCGTGATAAGACCCAGCTCACTGTCTTTTGGTCCGTCTTGTCCAGACCACGTCGCATTTATCCCCATCGAGACGACAGTTCATACACGGAGTGCCATTGATGGACACATCGCATCTGACCTTGCGTCCTCGGCACCTCAGACACGCATGGGCGGCGCGCTTTTGCAGTATGCTTGTCACTGCCTGAGGAGCCTCACCTGACGTAGGTTGAACACCCATGGACTTGATGCTCCAGAGAGATCAATACAGGTAGTCGGTATTGCTTTGTTATCGGTTGTCTGACGGCGTGTCGAGGCGGGATAGGGTCATCCAAGCAGCGAGACCTGACGGATCAAGTCGTACAGAAGGAGTTGGCCAGAGAGAGTCGACAATCCTGAGACGATTGATTCAGCTCCAGCTTAGTTGAGAATTGGGCAGTCAGTTCGGCATTCTGATCCAACGCCATTCTGGTTAGATACCTAGAGTAGTTTGTTGGCTGCGGGATTGTGTCAACACTAACTACTTAGTGGCTATGGTCAGGGTCGTCGCCGATTTCACCTTTGCCTTGTCGAAGCGTACGCAGCGTATAAGAAACAGCAAATGAGCCGATCCGGTTCCTTGACCATTTACAGACTTGCTCTGTCACTTGGCGTTTGCCGGTCCTAGGCTAACCCCGAGCCCGAGCCCGAGTCCGAAACCGAACATGCCGTTACGCCCGTAATCAAGTTACTCACCTTTATGCCATTTCTTTTCATAGCAGGCTAGATAAACGTCACCCATCTCCGGCGTAATATAGGTAGTGAGTGGTATATTGACATCAAGTTTAGCCTCTTTGGTTGCCCTGTGGTTGCATCTTGTAGCCCGATTCTAACTTGAAAGGAACACAGGTCTCTTCCATACATCGTACTCGTCGAGCTCAGGTCATGGCTATTTTCGATAGTCTCGTGCGCTTCAGAGGCGAAGACGGGAAGGTATACTATGGAGAAGCAGGAGTAGCGTCCAAGCATACAAAAGAGAGCCTGACTGGACGCGTTGTGCCCGTCTTTGGAGGTGCTGATGCATGGGATGATGACTTCGTCTTGACCGGAGAGCAGCAGAAGATTGCAGAGGTATAAAACCACTCAACCGGCGTTCTCGGCCAATCCCAGTGCCTTCAACTTGTTGCTGACAGACCGTCACCAAGGTTCTCTGCCCCGTGCCATCAACGCCCATTTTTCTGTGTGTTGGCCTGAACTACAAGCAACATGCCGAGGAGGCCAAGGTAGGCGACCTTTGCTGGTCCAGCTTCACCTTCAAGTCGAGATAGTAACACGCACAGATGAGCTACGGAGAGTATCCAGTCATCTTCACCAAGCCGGCAGGTACGTAGTTGCTGGTGCATCCAGACAAGCGACCAAAGTCTCACCAAGTCTCATAGATGCGCTTGCGGGGCCGTTCGAGGATGTCCCAGTGCCGTCAGCCTGCGACCAGATGGACCACGAGGTAGGTGACGTGGTTAGGACCATCGAGGTTGTGGTCCAAAGCTAAAGTCTCATTGTATAGGCTGAACTCTGTGTGGTGATTGGCAAAGACTGCAAGAACTTGACAGCCGACTCCGACCTGTCCCAGTACATACTGGGGTATACTGTCGGTAATGACGTCTCGTCTCGCTGGTGGCAATGGCCGGAACGTTCAGGCAGCCAGCACGGCTACGCAAAGTCCTTTGACAAGTTTGGACCAGTAGGGCCCGTCATCACATCTCCTCGGGTGATTACAGACCCAGAAGACCTTACGCTGGAGTGCTTCGTCAACGGAGAGAAGAGACAGTCCACCAAGGTCGACGACATGATCTTCAACATATCCACCATTCTTCAACATCTGAGCCAAGGGACTACGCTGAGAAAGGGAACTATCGTCATGACCGGAACACCGAGTGGCGTGGCGGCCTTTATGAAGCCTCCTGGCTGGTTGAAGGACGGGGATGTTGTCGAAGTGCACCTTGATAAGGTTGGGACTATACGAAATAAGATGGTGTTTGAGAAGGACACCAAACTCTAGGGGATTAGCCAGTAACGGCGATGGCATGATGAAGACATGGTCAATAGTCCAATCTGAGAGTATGTGATCCGTGAACTTGTGACGCTTGAGGCTCGACGTCTCCCTTGTGGCAAGAATTATGTCCATGCCTCGTTCTCAAAGCAATCTATCCACATCTCGCAGTTGTGGTCATCTGCCATTATATTTCTCACAGCGACTGATTCTGCTCTGCGTATCCTAGGTGGACATTCATGAAAGTCGTATCCGCCAACGCTTCAACGCATAAATTCAAACAAGTCTGCAAACTTTGCATCAGAAATTTGATTCCTATAGCTACACTCTATGAATACGCGGTTGCCCCCCCCCCCCCTGCCAACAGGCAAAAGCAAGCTGATCGCCCGCTCCCACAGAGACTTCAGTCTCGTTCATCAATCGCTCGCCATATGTATAGCTGCGCGGTAGCCAAACACCATAGCCGGCCCCAGACACGAACCTCCCCCAGGATACTTGCCCATCATGACTGAGTTCTGATCTGCCCCGGCAGCATAGAGGCCGGGAATTGGGGTACCCTTGGTGCTCAGAACTTGTGCATCCCTCGTCGTGTCAAGCCCATACAAGGTGCTTAGGTTTCCCGGATACAGCGCCACAGCGTAAAAGGGCCCCTTGTTGAGCGGCCGCAGGTTGACGTTGGGCTTGTTCTCAAAGTCGCCGTAGCTGTTGTCGAAAGGGTGTTCACCGCGGCGGAAATCGGGGTCTTTTCCTTGGCTTGCGTACTCGTTGAACCTGCTGACGGTCGATCTCAGACACTTGGCATCCAAGCCCAGGTTGGCGGCAAGGTCCTCGATTGTCTTGCCTCTTTTCAAGTACCCGGTCCGGGTAAGGTGAGCCATGGGATACGGTGCAGGAAGCAAGACGCCCAGTCCATACTTGCGGACCGCCTGATGGTCGCCGATGAGCCAGGCTTTGGTGACCCTTGCCTCCTTCATGTGCTGGCCAAAGGTCTGGTATGGCTCTGCCTCGTTTGCGAAGCGTTTACCATCCGTGTCGACAATGATGTATCCAGGCTTAGTTCTATCAAAGCCCGCATGTGGGAAGCGCCGCATAGTGCCCTTCTTGGGGTGGTACTCGGAGATGGACGAGTAGAGTGCGTTATCAGCCAGGGGTGGGGGAAGGCGAGCGCCCAGCTGCTGACCCAATCGCATACCGTCACCCGTGTTTCCTCGTGGCGAGGCTGTATTCTGCGATAGGACATTATACTTGCTCATGAGTTCCTTGGAGCGCCCGAACCCTCCACTGGCGAGAATGATTCCTTTCTTTGCCTGCACACGGACAGTCTTGCCGTCCTTGTCAACCACAGCACCTGCAGCTCTTCCGTTCTCCTCAACTAGCTGCGTCACTGAGGCATTGTTCCATAGTGCCGTGCCCTGCTGCATGTTGGACAGCACTAACGAGCCTACCAGTGCGTTGCCATTGCAGAGAATAGCGCCTTTGCCGTATCTCAGATAGTCCATTGCGTATCGTAGCATGTGACGTGTGACAAAGTTGAAGTTTGCAAAACTCGCAAAGGGACGCTTGAACTTGTCGAAATCGAGCATGTTTGCCTGCATAGTACCAAACGCCGACATACCCTGCAAGGGATACCTTATCTTCTTGACCATGTTGCCCAGGCGGCGGCCGTCGAATTGCTGGTTCAAGACAACGCGCCCAAAGGTCGAGCCTGGTTGGCCATGCTGATAGTCGGGCTGAGGAGCACCGAAGAAGCGAACCTCTGTTTCGGATTCGAGCCAATCCACCATTTCAGGACCAGATTTCAGATAGGCCTGTAGCCTATCTTCGTTGTAGAGGTCGCCGAGATTGTGCTTCAGATACTTGGTCGCCTCCTCGATAGTATCCTTGCCAAATCCCAGCGATTCCTGATGCTTATGCCCAGGAATCCAAAGGGCACCTCCTGAGTAGGCAGACGTTCCGCCAAAATAGCCCGTCTTTTCGGTGACTAGGACCTTGAGTCCACACTTCTTTGCCGCCGTGATGGCTGCTCCAAGCCCGGCTGCCCCTGAACCAACTACCACGACATCATATGATTCGTCGTACTTTGGCTTCTATCAAAGATGGGTGAGCTCGTCAACCCCTCAACACTGGATGATGCCTCTAGGGACTCACCTCCTGTACGGTGGCATAGAGGCGATGGTGCACATAGTCCCGACGGTGCCCGATGGACCGCAGCTGATGGCGTGCCTCGTGCAGAGAAAGCCTTGACTTGACACTAAACATGTCTGACTATAAACGTCAAGGGTATGAATGCTGCGTGGGTCGGAAGATCTAGACTACTCGTTGATTCAAGTAAACTCAAACTTGTTGTTTGCAATCGATACTAAATTTAATCCTTTTATAGAACCAGTCTGCCATACAATGAGAATGGGATCTCTTGCAACGCTTGTTTCCTTCTTCTCGCCGGTATGGCTTTAAGCACCATCGTCTGCCGGTTTTGCTCCCGTATTTACGATGGCTTGCATATATCAACCATCTGGGAGATAAGTCAATAAGTCACAGGGTACCACAATACAGACTATCCATGTACTACACAAGACCACGTGACGTTGGAACTAATCGTGTATACACAGTTCATCCAAGTTACTCTTTTCTGGCTAACTAGACTATATGGCAGAATGCGGTTCACGCACAATGCTGACTAAGAATCAGTATCATCGGACGTTAAGAGAGCCCTTCAACCCGCTTCACGTAAAGGGAGCCCCCTCTTTGCATACACGCCACTCTGCAACCGTCTGCTCAATCCAACATTGTACAAGCACCTGGCCCTGCTCGCGAACCATGTCGAGCTCAAGGAAACTTATGCCCCTGCTTTTTGTATCTCATGGGACACCAATGATGGCCACCAGTGAATGTGAAAGTACGTCGTGGTGGCAGCAAGTCAGTCCTTGGTCAAAGTCCAGCCCTGACCTGACTCTGCTAACTCGACCCTAGTTCGGTGAGGAACTGCGCGAGAGCAGTGTCGAGGGAGTCTTATTCATCAACTCTCACTGGGCCGAGACAGATGACAAGATTCGTGTTGGCACCAACGCCGACCAGGTGATCGAGTTGGGTTCTTTTGTTCCCCGCCAACGCTACAGCGACTTCAAGCCTGCCGTCTCCAAGCCTCTTGGTCAACGCGTCGTAGCTCTGCTTCGCGAGGCCGGTTTTGCTGATGTAGACGAGAGTCCAGATGCCCAGGACTGGGCGGATGCCCCTACCACACCCTCGCTGTGGATGTTTGGTGGGAAAAGCACGCCACCAGTGACGACAGTCAGCCTCAATGCGAGATACGACCCTGTCTTTCACGTCAAGATGGGGCGGGCATTGAGACGCCTTCGACAAGAGGGTATTCTGATCATTGCATCTGGTGCCATAGTTCACAACATCTTCCGAGGGAACCATCTACGCTTGCTTCTCAAGAACGACAACCTTCAAAAGGATCTTAGCCCTGCCAAATGGTCAACAGACTTTGAGCAGGCCATCTACGACATCATCACCAGCAATACGGTAAGCCCTCGCCGCTGTAGACGGCGGTATTGTCTGTGCTCTTGACGTTGCTTACAACAGACAGGGTCCAGAACTGGCAGGCAACCTCGTGCAATTGACCCAAAGCCCCCTTTACCCCTTGGCACACCCGACACCAGACCACTTCTATCCACTCTTGGTGTTGGCGGGCGCCTTTTACGACGATGAAGAGCTCTACGGCCGCCAGACAGCTCGTACATATGAAATGCAGAACCTCGTCAACACGCAGTACATGTGGGGACACCTACCAAAGACTGAAGAGCCAGCTGCCCCAATGGCGACGGCCGCAGTTTGAGAGTAAAGATGTGGATTGTTACAGTTGATGCTCCGTGAGAATGTGAAATGTAGCATAGTGTTTTGAACTGCGTCGCTTGCCGATACCATGGTTGAATTAGGTCTAAATGAAAACGTCTATCCCACTCCTTTGTGCTATTATAGGCCATTCTACTGTCCTCAGCTTTTCCTCCACTGCATAATTGCCTACTCGATATTTCCTGGTAGCCATCTCCTCCAGGAGTCTAGAGCATCACCTATCGTAGCATGACTGCCTTGGGCCCCTGCTGCATTGTTGATCATCCAGAACGCCAGGGCCGGCAGCGCGAGAGGCATTCCGGGTGGAAGATGGTGCCACTTTGACGGCTAAAATGCCCGTTTTAAGCAGCCAGTCTGTTGATGCCTTCCCACTGACTCGTAACAGAGAGACGCCATGCCGTACCCATTTCCTAGTAGGGCATTATAGCAACCAGGTCACGACGCCAGGGTGTGAAACAGTGATAGAACCTGGCCTGCTCTGAGGAGTATTTAAGCTGTCTTGCTTGTTGTCGTTCCACGGTACGATGCAATAGCACGACCATTGACCTGGACTTTTACCACAAGTAGACGAGATGACTTCACGAGCTGTCCCTACCCGCTACCAGAACCCTGAATGGCAGGGTGCGCATCGGGAACTTTTCGACAAATCACTGACACGGGAGCTTGAGACTGTCTTGCCACCAGGTGTGGACCAACAGGACTTTGACCGAGCAGTCAGTGAATATGTCAGGGCCCTCGGAACAGACTCTGTTTATCTAGGCAGCTCTCTGAAAGATTTCATTGATCCGTATGAGATTTGGGAAGCCGAGGGAACGAGGAGAATCCCGAGCGCTGCAGTGTGGTTGGTTGCTCCCCGTCATAGAGCTTGCTCCCAAAGGAAGCCCCGAATGCTAATCTGGCATGGCGATATAGTCCGCAGTCGAACGAAGAGCTACAAGAAGTGCTCAGGATATCCAACAAATACAAGATTCCTCTTTGGACTTTCTCGCGGGGAAAGAATCTAGGGTGAGATGGCTTACCTCGGCAGTTTCAACTATTGCTAACTATCCTCTGCAGTTATGGCGGGCCAGCTCCGAGACTCAACGGTTCCGTCGCCCTCGACCTCCATAGGATGAACAAAATCATCCAAGTCAGCGAGAAGGATTCGTTTGCTGTTGTCGAGCCCGGAGTCACGTTCCAGGACTTGTACGAGTACTGTGCCAGGAACAAGCTCAAGGTATGGCCAAGCTGTCCTACACTAGGATGGGGGAGTGTTCTAGGTAATGTACGTATTCAAAACGCCGTCATCAAGATGGAAGAAAGAGAAAGCTGACTCGAGGATGCACGCTCCAGACCCTCGATCGAGGCAGCGGCTGGACCCCCACCAACGTGCATCACCAGAACATCTGCGGGCTGGAGGTGATGCTGGCCGACGGAGAGATTCTTCGCACAGGACAATTCGCCATGAACGGGAACGACTCGGCGCACCTGTCAAAGTACAGCTTCGGGCCGTCAGTCGAGGGCCTTTTCCTCCAGAGCAATCTGGGCGTTGTCGTCAAGCTTGGCATCTGGCTCTATCCGCAGCCCGTGGCATACATGGCCTGCGCTCTCGACGTGCCCGACTTTGAAGACATTGCGAGTGCAGTCGACGCTCTGGCGCCGCTCCGCCGGGATGGCCTCATTCCTCACACCGTCTTCTTCGCCAATATCGTCGAGGTCGTCGCCGCTCTCGGCCCTCGCCACGAATTCTGGGATCAGCCTGGGGCCATGCCTGATGAGAAGCTAGCCGAGTTCTCCAAAAAGGTTGACTGGGGATACTGGAGAGGACGGTTTGGCCTGTACGGACATCCAGATGTCATTGGTACACAGTTCAGCAAGATCAAGGAACTGCTGCAAGCAGCTTGTCCCAAGGGGAGAGTCCTCGGTAATCTATACAGCGGCGAGAACGGCGAGCTGCTTGATCCCCACAGCGTTCCAGGCGTCGATGGAGGATTCTGGGTCGGTGTTCCAAGCCTGACAATACTGCCCCTGGTCAAGTTCATGTGCCCCAAGGATGGTGGTATTCCTGCGCATGGAGATTTCTCACCCATCATCCCCAACGACGGGAAGCGGGTGCTGAAGTGGCTCCGGAAGGTCAAGAGCATCTTTGAGGAGCAGGGATTCGATCTCTTCTGCGAATTTTATATGCACGAGAGACACTCCATTTTTGTTCACATGTTTTGCTTCGACAAGTCGAACCCAGCGCACCGGAAGAGCGTCGACACCATCTTCAACAAATGCTACCATGAAGCCAAAGCCCTTGGGTACGCCAAGTATCGATCACACGTCAACCATATGGGTATGTGCTCTGCCTCCTCTGTGATAAGCTGATTGTATCTGACATGATGGATATTAGACAAGGTGGCAGACTGTTTCGACTTCAACAACCATGCGTACCGTCGATTCGTTGAGAAGTTAAAGGTATGAGAAACCTCCATGCGGTAGTCGAGTTTCGAAACTAACAACACACGTTCAGGACTCGTTGGATCCCGTTGGCATCCTATCGCCTGGAAAGTCAGGAATATGGCCGGCACGCTTCCGAAAGTACAGAGAGGTCACGGACGGCAGAGAAACGACCCAGCCGGCCGAGAAGGCGAAGCTATGAAGTGCGTATGGTCCAGGTTTAGCTAGTTGAAGCATGTTGGCCAGTCATTCTGCAAAGTATCGCTGTGTGTATTTTACGTGATTACAAGTTTAGTTTAGTGGTTCACGTTAGGACATTGACAAGGGTCGTACTACGGCCTATTTCTTCTGCATGAAACCCAGCCGAGCTTTATTCCTACCATCTTAAGCAAGCCAAGACCTTGGAATAAGCATCATCATATGCATATTCTCATGGACTCTTGGGGAGGCAAGGCCGAGCGGCCATACGACAGCATTGCAGATGAGATTAGTGGTAGATGGTTGAAGAAGGGGCATCATAGTACAACGTCAACTCCTCCCGTGCGGCCGCATTAATTTCCATATCAGGTAACCGCGCTTTTAGTGCAAACTGGGGCGGCCTGGGCGGCATAGGCCCGAGGCTGCCGTCTCTCGGGGTTAGTTATGGCTGTTCACTTATTCCTATTGCAGAAGACTCAGCATCCGGCCAGCAGCTGTATTGTATACATGGAGAGGCTATCTAACCCGAGTTTGGCCTTCCTGCCCCGTCATGTGCCTGCGCCTGTTCCTACACGTGGTTCGGGTTGAGAGCTTTATCGGCTAATACGACAAAAGCGGCAAGGGAACATAGGCCTATCCCCGGTATGACGGGCGAGAACATTACCCCGAGACTGGACATGTAATCCTCACAAGCAACCGAGTATCAAGTCAAAAATCAATCTCTTGGTCTCAAGTTTGTTCCAACTCACTGCATTTGCTTCAACCATTCTTGTACTCCAATACGCACTTCATCTAGGCCAAGCCATACTGGTAGCCAAATCACTCTCACATAGCATCTCTCCCATCTCAGCTGGACATCATGGGCTCTCTAGCTGACGCCGAAGCCGGCATGGATGTCATCGTTATCGGTGCAGGCTACGGTGGCCTCTCTTGTGCTATCGAGCTGAAGCGCAAGGGTTGCAATGTCCATCTCATCGAGAAGGAGCCCAAGCTCAAGGTCCTTGGTACATAACCGCTCCTGTGCTTAGGAACTGCTCTAACCACCTCATAGGCGATACCATCACCCTTACTGCGAATGCTACCAAGGTCATGGAGAACTGGGATGGAGTTGTGCCTCATATAGCGTCTGAATCTGCCCTCCCCGAAGTTGTCTGTTTCCGAAGCGACAAAGGAGAGGTGCTGTACAATCAGGACTGGAGGCACAAGTACGATGGACACTATACCTTTTACACGAGCCGCGCTCGCTCTCAGAACATCATATATGAGTACGCGGTAAAGGTTGGCGTCAAGTTCACGTTTGGAGCCAAGATCAGCGAGTTCTACGAGGACGACGAGAAAGCTGGCGTCTACCTCAACGGCGAGCTCATCAAGGCCGATTTCCTCGTCGGTGCCGATGGTGTCTATAGTGAGGCTCGAAAGTATGTCACGGGCAACCCTGATATGGCCCAACGAAGCGGTTTTGCCATCTTCCGCGCCCACTTCCCTATCGAGCATCTCCAAAAGGACCCCTTGACTCACGAGCTTGGCTATTCCAAAAAGGATGAAATCATCATCTGGATTGGCCTTGACCTACATGCTATCTTCATTATCAATGCAAAGATCGGTCACGTGTCGGCATATCTCACGCACAAGGATACCTACACGGTTCAAGAGTCGTGGACCTATCCCGGCACAATCAAGGACATGCTGGCGTGTGTGAAAGACTGCGACCCCGTCCTCGAAGCTTGCATCAAGCAAATACCAGAGCCAAGCATCTGCGATTTCAAACTTCTCTGGCGTGATCCCATTCACAAATGGGTCTCGGACAAGGGGAGAGTTGTGCTGGTCGGTGATGCGGCGCACCCCCATCTTCCCACGTCTGGCTCCGGCGGTGGCATGGCTATAGAAGACGGAGGGACACTGGGCGCCGTAGTTGACAAGGCTGGTAAATCCAACATCAAGATGGCGCTAAAGGCATTCGCCAAGATGAGGTAGAAACGTCCTTGTCCGCCATCAGATTCACCTGCTAATCATCAAGTCTCTAGGTTTGACAGGACAAGCTCGACACAGCGCATGGGCTGGGAGGTCCGTCACAAGTGGCATCAAACCGATTGGGACCTGGTCAAGAAGAATCCCGAATTCCTCAAGATTCCCCAGCCCGACTGGCTCTACGCGGGTGATGCTGAGAAGTATGGCTATGAACAGTATGACGCTGTTGTGGCTCATCTCACCGAGGGAAAACCGTTCAAAAACACAAATGTCCCTCCCAATTTTGAGCATGATGACTGGTCCGTCAAGTCAATGACAGAGCTGGACAAGCAAAAGGGATCAGAAGGACTTTACAAGCTCGCTTAGGCAAGGGTAGATGGAATAGAAGACTGATTAGGTGACTTGGTTCAATATATACTAACACTTGAATGGGAACGAACCCTCGGTCTGTGAATGTGGTTTATTTTGAACACGCGGGTGGGGATCGTATTCGAATTGGCAATGGACGGCTTTGTAAACCAGACTCGACAAACCTCACACAGTTGAACAAGCTTGAGCTGCATCGTCAACGCGTGTCAGCAAGAGAAGGGTAGCCGAGCATCATCTACCGAACAACCCGAAAGCTAGTATCTCGCTAGAAAACTCTCAACATAATACCGACCCCTTGTCTCGGTATGGGCCGGCCTGAATTGTTACACTCGCGTAGAATGCTTGTTTGAGATCCATGGAACCGATTCTGTTACATTCGAGCCATTGATAGATCGGTTGTACCTCTCTCTACCTCGGCTTATATATATATGCCTGCACCTTTCCTGGCGGAGTCGAAACTTGATCATTACCCCATCCACCGCACCCCGAGATTAAACACCCCCCCGCTAGACGCTGTCCCTATATTCTTTTGTACCAAGATGAGTTACGTGCTCCAGGGGACAGTCTGGCCTGACCACCAGATTCCAACGGCCACGAAGCAGCTCCTTGCGAGAATTCTCGAGATCGGAGACACTTGTGCTCCTGACGCTGGGAAGAGATGGGCAGAGGAGGTCTTTACTCCCGATGGTGTTCTTGACCATTGCACGTATAAATTCGAGG